>PVJS01001984.1:0-89732 GCA_004027185.1 Glis glis
AAAAAAAAAAAAAAAAAAAAAGGAGTCACATAATTTTCAGTTCCTGGCTTGGCATTGAGTAGACGGTGATAGCATTTAATGGGCTGGAAACATAGATAAAGGATCAGCTATGGAGGGAAGATGATGAGTACAGGAGATATCTCACAGGCAAGAAAGATGATTGGACTAGACATAAAATTAGCTGACAATCAAGAATACTTTTTGAGTCAGACATGGTGGTACATACGTGTAATCCCAGTACTTGGGAGACTGAGACAGGAGGACTGCAGGTTAGAGGACAGCCTCAGCAACATAGCGAGACTCTTAGCAACCTAGGGAGACCCTGTTTCAAAACAAAAAATAAAAAGGGCTTAGGGTATAGCTCAGAGGTAGAGTGCCCCTGGGTACTGGGTTCAATTCCCAGTATGACAAAAAAAAGTACTTTTTGGTTTTAAAAGTATTTTACAATTAGCCGGGCATGGTGGTGCACGCTTGTAATCCCAGTACTTTGGGAGGCAGAGACCGAAGGATACGGGTTCGCGGCCAGCCTCAGCTCTCTTGCTCTCTCTCTCTCTCACTCTCCTTAGTGAGACCCTCCGCAACTTCGTGAGACCCAGTTTCAAAATAAAGTATAAAAAAATAGGGCCGGGGGTGTAGCGCGGAGCTATAACGCCCCTGCGTTCAATCCCCGGTACCACAAAAAAAAAAGTATTTTACAATTATTGATATGGGAATCACAGGGGATTGAGAGATAGCAGAGAGTATAGAAAACAGCCTAAAGCTGGGCGTTGTGGCTCACGCTTGTAATCCCAGTACTTGGAAGGCTGAGACTGGAGGATCTGGGTTCTCGGCCAGCTTCAGCTATTAGTGAGGCCTTCTGCAACTTCGTGAGACCCGGTTTCAAAATAAAGTATAAAAAATAGGGCCGGTGGTGTAGCACGGAGGTAGAACGCCCCTGGGTTCAATCCCCGGTACCGCAAAAAAAAAAAATGACCCCAAAAATTAAGACAAGATAAGGAAGTTTTTGGAAATAATTTACTACTAGTAGATCTACAATATGAAAAAATGATGAAGGATATCCTCAAAAAGAAGTGAGACTAGAGGACATCCACATCTGTACTAAGGAAGGTAGACCACCAGAAACGGCAACCTGGGTAAATGAAAAATACTTTATTGTTTAGATACTTTTTAAAAATAATTGGCTATTGAAAATAAAAATAATTAAAATGTTCCATGAGAGTACAGGGGATAACAAAACTAACACAAAAAGAGAACAGAACGAGAAATATACAGATATGAGGATCTTATGCTATATACATCAAGTGTTCTAATATCACTTGGGGGTAGATGTTAGAGATGTATTATATTATAAATGCTAAAGCAATCACTATAGTAACACAACAGAATTGCAGCTAATAAACCAAAGGAGCCAAAATATAATCATAAAAATGCTCAACTTCATTAAAAGGAAGAAAAAGAGTAACAGTAATCAAAAACAAGTAGGATAAATAGAAAAACAAATATCAAGATGGCAGTTTAAACCCAAAGATATATAAGCAAAATTTAAGTGCGAATGGTCTAAATATACCAATTAGAAACATACTCAAAATATAGAGATACAAATAGGTTAAAAGTGAAAATATGGAGGACTTACACTGCCATTAATATAATAAGATTTTAAATCTTCCTATAAATCCACAGTAACTAAGATAATATTGCATTGGTGAATTGATACAGAACAGAGAGTCCAGAAATAGGCCTACACATATGTGATCTACTGATTTTTGATAAAAGTATAAAGGAAATTTAGTGGAGAAAGAATAGTCTTTTTAAAAACGGTACTGGAAAAATTGGATACTTAAAAGCCAAAAAAGAAAAAAGCTGGGTGTGGTGGCGCATGCTTGTAATCCCAGTACTTTGGGAGGCGGAGACCGGAGGATCCGGGTTCGCGGCCAGCCTCATCTCTCTCTCTCTCTCTCTCTCTCTCTCTCTCTCTCTCTCTACCTAGTGAGGCCCTCCGCAACTTTGTGAGACCCGGTTTCAAAATAAAGTATAAAAAATAGGGCCGGGGGTGTAGCGTGGAGGTAGAACACCCTTGGGTTCAATCCCTGGTACCGCAAAAAAAGGCCAAAAAAAAAAAAGACATCTTGGTTTGGATCTTTTATTGTTGTTCTGGAAATTGAACTTAGGAGCATTCTACCTCTGAGCTACACTCCAGCCCTGTTTTATTTTTTGTTTTGAAACAGGGTTTCTTGCTAAGTTGCTGAGGCTGACTTTGAACCTGCTGTCCTCCTGTCTCAGCCTTCCAAGGCATTCTATCACCGTGCCTGGTGGTTTGTATCTTATATACCCTTCAAAGGCTATGTGTTCAAGGCTTGTTGATTATGGCATTACTGAGAGGTGACAGAACTTTTAGGAGGTGGGGCTTATGGGAAGAAGTTGGGTGTTCCTTTATACGGAATACTGGGACCTCAGTCCCTCCTTGCTCCCCCTTTGCTCCCCGCTGCCACGAGAGGAGCAGCTTCGCTCCACTGTGGGCTCCACGCCATGATGTTCTGCCTTGACACATGCCAAAAAGCAACAGAGCCAGCTGACCATGGACCGAAACCTCTGAAACCATGAGCCAAAGTAAATCTTTCTCTTTTAGATTATCTCAGGTATTCTGTCACAGCAATGGAAAACTGACTAACACACATCTTATGAAAAATTAGTTCCAAATAAATCATATATCTAAAGGTAAAATCTAAATGTATAAAATTTCTAGGAGAAAACATAAGAGAAAATCTTTTGGATCTAGTGGTAGGCAAAGACTTCTTAGACACCAAAAGCATGGCCCATGCTGGTGAATTGGACTTCAACAAGTTAAAACATTCGCTCTTCCAAAGCAGTGTTAAGTGAATGAAAGAGAACCAAGAAAGAATATTTACAATTCACTTATCTGATAAAGAACTTGTGTCCATAATATATAACCAACTCTCAAAACTCAATAGTAAAAGACAACATAATAACAAATATTTGAACAGATGCTTTGTCAAAGAAGATATACAGATGACAAATACATGAAATCATGATTGACTCATTAACATTGATCTGTATTGAAAAAATACAAATTAAAATTACCAGTAGATATGACTGCATACCTATTAGAATGCTTAAAATTACAGAGAATTAACATATCAGGTTTTAGTGAGAATTAAGAATAACATATCAAGTTATTATATATTATATATCAAGAATTAAGTTATTATAGGTTATATATCAAGAATGAACATACCAAGTTTTGGTGAGAATGAAGAGCTATTTGTACTCTCCTTTACTGCTAGCAGAGATTTAAAATGGTATAAACATTTTGGGAAACAGTTTTCTAGATTTTTAAATGTTAAGAATAAAATTCCCTTTTGAGTCAGCCATTCCTTTCCTGTATACCCAAGACAAATGAAAGTATATGTCTATACGAAGATTTATACACAAATATTCATAGTGATTTTGTTTGTAATAGCCCCAAACTGGAAACAGTTATTCTTGATTATTGCATCAAAAAACTGAAAATGATTCAAATGTTCATCAACAGGTAAGTGGGTCAACAAATTTTAGTGTATTCATACAATGGGATACTATTTAGCAATGAAAAGGAATAGAATATTGATATACTCAATAATGTGAATTAATCTCAAAATAACTATGCTGAGTAAAATAAGCCATATAAAATTAGAACATCATGTATGATTTCTTTTATATCAAATTGCAGAAAATGCCACTGATCGATAGTGACAGAAAGTAGATCCGTGGTTGCCTGGGGTATATGTGTGTGGAAAGAATTACAAAGGAGAATTTAGAAATGTTGGATATATTCACTATCTTGATTTTGTTGATGGTTCCATGGCTTTATACATATGTCAAAATGTATCAAGATTTAGTTTAAATATGTGCAGTTTAGACACCAGTCATATTATACATCAGTTATATTTTAGTAAAACTGTTTTAAAGTACATAAATTGAAATTTGCCTGCCTAAAACTTTGAATAATTTTGTATTACATTTAGAACAAAGTCCACACTCTACCATGACCCACAGAAAAACCCTCACATGGTATTTGTTTCCTAATATGTAGTTCCATTCACTTCTTGATTAACGCATGCTAGCCATGCCACTCCACTTCTTTGAACACATTAAACTTTCATCCATTTTAGGCATCTTTTATTTTTTATTTATTTATTAAAAAAATTTTTATGGTACTGGGGATTGAACTCGGGGGCATTCTATCTCCAAGCTACACCACCAGCCCTATTTTATTCTTTATTTGGAAACAGGGTCTCACTAAGTTGCTGAGGACTTCACTAAGTAGCTGAGGCTGGCTGCGAACCCTCCAAAGTCCTGGGATTACAAGCGTGGGCCACCACGCATGGCTATTTTTTAAGAATACTTTTTATTTTAGTTGTGTTTTAAGTGTGGATTCTTCTACCTGGGATACTTGCCCCTGGACCTCATCCGGTTAACTCTTTTTCGTTTTTCTGTTCCATCATCAGAGAAGCCTCCTAAGACCACATTGCTTAAGTAGTCTTCCCTCCAAAATGATTCTTTATTAATGCACTTTATTTAGTCATAGCTTGTATCAGAAGTTATAAATTATACACCCCTTAGTTGTCTTCTTGTGTATGGTATGATCCGTCTTTCCCACTAGGCTGTGGGCCAACCATGTCCTATCGTGTTGGCTATGTCCCACCACCATTGTGCTCACACAGACACCATACTGCAGTCTGTCTGTTCCCCCTCTAGCAAGATTTTCAGAGCAACCACTCCAGGAGAGACACATGTAGTCTTGAACAAAATAATAATAATAATTTTCTGATCTTAAAAAAGTATCATAATAAGGATCAATAACTTTGAAGGCCAAAGCTTTGGTTTGCAAGAATTGAGATTTTGAGAAGAAAATAAAAACATTTTTCCTCTTTGTTTAAGTCAGTGCAGGATTTACATACAACAAAGTGTAAAAATTTTAAGTTTTGAAAAATGTATACATCTGGGTGACCCTCATCCCATCACAAAGAACCTCTCCTTATTTGGGTAAACTTGGGAGGCTAAGAGAGAAGGATCGCAGGTTCGGGGCCAGTCTCAGCTACTTAGCAAGGCCCTAAGCAACTTAGTGAGACCCTGTTTCAAAATAAAAATAAAATAGGGCAGGGGGTGTAGCTCAGAGGTAGAACGCCCTTGGGTTCAATACCCATCTCCCCCCCATAATTCCCTTACCTGCTCCAACCAAGGGCAACCACTACTCTGGTTTCATTCTAACACAGTAGTCTGGTTTATCTGTTCTAGGACTTTATATTCACAGAATCATATATCACATTTTTGTGTCTGGCTTATTTCATCCAACACAGTGTCTTTGCACTTTGTCCCTGTTGTTGCCTGTATGAGTAGTTTTTTGTTTTCTTTTTGACTGCTGAGTAGTATTCCATCATACGGCTGCACCACAATCTGTTTATCCAGTCTTCTTTTGACAGAAATTTGAAATTCCAGATTTTAGCTACTATAGATAAAGTTGCTAAGAACATTAGGACAAGGACTTCCATGAATATATGTTTTTATTTCTCTTCAGTTAATGTCATAGGATAGGTGTATGTTCAATGAGAGGTCCAGGCCTCCACTTTTTGCCTCTCTTCCTGTATCTGTCTTTGAAATTTTAACTATTCTATGTATATGATGATATGAGATCTCCTGATGGCATCTCATGTTAGTTTTAAGGTTTTTTTTGGGGTGTGTGTGTGTGTGTGTGTGTGTGTGTGTATGTATGCGTTACTGGAGATTGAATCCAGGGGCATTCTGCTTTCAAGCTACACCCCCAGCCCTTTTTATTTATTTATTTATTTTTATTTATTTATTTATTGCAGTACCGGGGATTGAACCCAGGGGCATTCTACCTCTGAGCTACACCCTCAGCGCTATTTTTTATTCTTTATTTTGAAACAGGGTCTCACTAAGTTGCGGAGGGCCTCACAGGTTGCTGAGGCTGGCTGCAAACCCGGATCCTCCGGTCTCAGCCTCCCAAGTACTGGCATTACAAGCACACGTCACCATGCCTGGCTTTTATTTTTATTTTGAAATGGGGTCTTGCTAAGTTACTGAGGCTGTCCTTGAATCCGTGATCCTCTTGTCTTAGCCTCCCAGGTACGGGATTGTAGGTGTTCAATACCATGCCTGGCTAGTTTATTTATTTGTTTGTTTGTTTGTTTGTCTATTTTTGTAGTACTGGAGATGGAACCTAGGGACATTCTACCTCTGAGCTACACCCCCAGCCCTATTTTATTTTGAAACAGGGTTTCACTAGATTGATGAGAGTCTCACTACTTGCTGTGGCTGTCCTCAAATCTGTGATCCTCCTGTCTTAGCCTCCCAAGTACTGGGATTACAAGTGTGTGCCACCACAGTGGCTTCTTTTTATATGTATTTTAGGCATTCACATAACTCTCTTATGCAGTGTGGGTTCAAGTTTTTGGCCATTTTAAATACTGAATTGTAGCCGGGCGTGGTGGTGCACACTTGTAATCCCAGTATTTGGGAGGCTGAGACCAGAGGATCCGGGTTCGCAGCCAGCCTCAGCTTAGTGAGGCCCTCCACAACTTAGTGAGACCCGTTTCAAAATAAAATAAAAAAAAAATAGGGCTGTGGGTGTAGCTCGGAGGTAGAATGCCCCTGGGTTCAATAGCCAGTACCACAAAAATAAATAAATAAATAAATAAATACTGAATTGTTTATATTGTTGAGTTGTCTCTCCCTCCCTCCCTCCCTCCCTGCCTGCCTGCCTGCCTGCCTGCCTGCCTTCCATACTGGGGATTCAACACAGGGGCATTCTACTTCCAAGCTACATCCCCAGCCTTTTTAATTTTTTTTTTAATTTTGAAACAGGGTCTCCCTAAGTTTCTGAGGCTAGCCTCGAACCTGCAATCCTCCTGTCTCATCCTCTCGACTACTGGGATTATAGGCATGCACAACAAAGTTGTAGAAGTCTTTTTTTTTTTTTTGCGGTACCGGGGATTGAACGCAGGGGCATTCTACCTCCGCACTACGCCCCCGGCCCTATTTTTTATACTTTATTTTGAAACCGGGTCTCACGAAGTTGCGGAGGGCCTCACTAAGGAGAGAGAGAGAGAGACAGACAGAGAGACAGACAGAGAGACAGACAGAGAGAGAGAGAGAGAGCTGAGGCTGGCCGCGAACCGCCCAAAGTACTGGGATTACAAGCGTGTGCCACCACGCCCAGCTAGAAGTCTTTAATACATTCTGGAATGAGTCCTCAGACAGATATGTACAGATATCTTCTCTCATTCTGTGGTTTGCATGTTCCTTTTTTTTTAACAGTATCTTTTCTGAAGAAGTATTTAGTGTCAACAAAGTTCAGAATCAAAGTTAAGTCTTGAAGAAGCTAGCATATATACTTTATTCCACAAACAAACTTTTTGGAAAGAATATGTAATGACTTAAGAGGTGATTTTTACTTACTGCTCAAGAGGAGATTAAAAGTCCTTTCTGGACTGAAGAGAAGCAATTTTGGAATTGGGAGGGGAAAAAAATCAAGGAAAGGAAAAGGAGTCCTGCCCCCAGCCTTGGGGTGACTGATCGATACCTTGGTCAGTGTGGAGTGAGTCCAGAGAATAGCAGACAAGAAGAGCCCTGATTTTCCAGGGGAACCCAGAGAAGCAGTCTTCTATAAAAGGCCCTGGTTGGACTGCTGGGGAGGGCAAGGGACACAGAGATAGGCCTGGGGGAAGTCTCTGGAAGGGCTGTTACTCTCAGAGCAGATGGAGAAAGCAGACAAGAGATCTCAGACCCACCCCGGGGAGAGGAATGCCCCAAGAATGTGGCTGAATCGAAGCAGCCTGGATTGGAACAGGCACGACCCAGTGGTTGTGCCTGGAGGCCCAAGGGCATTGTGACGGCAGGGACCTGAGGAGGAGGTCGGGAACCTGAGGTTCAACCGAGTGGAGGCCAGAGTGGAGGCGGCACTATAACGAACGGGACCCCATTTTTCCTTGGACCACCCCGGAACTTAAATGACTCCCTGGAAAGTTGAAAAGGGAGGAAGCAAAACCCGAACTGCTTCTTCACCCCAAAGAGACTGTGTTCTTATCCAGAAGGAGTGGAGTTCTACCTGGAACTGGCAAGCTTGTGTTCTGCTACCCTAAGGATATGAGAGTTTGAGAAATAAGTTAAATTAAATAATAGAGAAATAGATTTTTGTACCTGTACCCGGGGAGTTATGACAGTGACATTACACCAGAAACAACCATGAGCTCTTTAAAGCAGAGACCAGTCTGTGTTCCCCAACTTATACCCAGGGTACAGTGCCAGGCGTACAATAGATGGCCAAGCAATATTTTGAGTGAATGAAAGAAAATGACCCAACTATGTGGAGAGAGGTTTGTGTGACCTTAAATCCCCCAATTTTCTGGCTCCCTATGCTTCCTCCATCCTCACACAGTGAAGTCAAGGACAAATTAGCCATGTACTTGGAGCATAGCCGCAATAGAAACAGACACTTTTAATTTCCCCTCTGCTTGCCAATTGGTAAGCAATTATTTCCTTAAATCTGCTTTTGCAAATGGGAGGTTATTTTATTTACAAAATTCATCCCAGGATGCCATATCACATAAAACTTATTACTTCTACATGATTCAGTATTCTTAATTTTTAAACATTTTATTATAGCCAGTGCAACATTCTCTAGGAGCTTACAGATTTTTTTTAAATGCTCTTAAAGCAGGGGAAGAAGACTCATTTGTTTGGTTTGTTGTCTTTTTCCTGTGCTTTGCTTGACATTTCCATATCTCAGCTCCTAAGAGCAATGAAGAGCTGTCTCTTACAAGCTTAGGGACAATGGTGGATAGGAAGGAAACTTGTCTCAGTTTGCAAGGGCTTAGAAAGGATGCTGAGGGCTTTCTGAAAGTACTTTAGGGAAGAGAGCTGGTAATACTTCAGAGAACTGGCTTTGGAATCAGACTTCACTTCAAACCTTGGCTCTGCTGCTTTTTAGCTGTGGGAACCTGGGCATGTTATATAAGGTCTCTGAGCTTTGGCCGAGTCACATTGAGGAAGTTCAGACTATTAAATGAGATGATATGAGCTCAACACGGAACCGGGCACATTTTAAGCCCACCATTCACTTTAGCTCTCTTATTGTTATCGTTATCTCTATTTTTATTCACCAGCACTGTGAAACTGGAACACAGCAGTGACTTACTTTTCTGTTCTTGAAGATAGCAATATCTGAAAACGGCCATGGTGAGTTGGTTAAGTATTTCCTTGTGCCAGGTGTTAGGTTTTCAGGAATCCGAGTCCCAGACCTCTTTAAGCACATATGAAAAAGATCAGAATTGAAATCATTCCCAGGGAGCACAGTTTCTTTGATGGCAACTTAAATGACACCTTCAGCTTTGGAGAAGACGTTTAACCTTCCCTGGGTGGGTTGGGGGGAGCCCTGGAATAGAAAGACTTGGGTTCAATTCCTTTTGCAATGGTTATTTGAAATTCATTGATGTCATGCTTTGTGGGGACAGCAGGGACGGTAAAGAACAAAGGGGTCCTGACTTTCCTCCCAAATCTAGTGAGGGCCTGTGGGTTTGCCCACTCATTTTAAAAGAAGACCCAAATCTAAGCCAGAACTTATTGGCTGACTGATGAGCTGCCCGGTAAATCTTCAAGCAAACAGGGGTTGAGAGCAGGAATTTAAGGAAGTTGGTTTTGAACCCATTCAGAAAAACATTCCCCATTTGATCCTCCTAAAACCTCAGTTATTTAAATATAATTCAATCGAAGTGAGGCAGCTGTTCAAGAAATCAGAAAAAGCCAACTTGTTTCATGTTAGCTTAGTTGTTCTGCTAAAGAAATCAACAGGAGGGTGTGGACCCGGCCCAGGGGACTTTGCACAGGGCAGCTGCAGCAGCGGCTTCCAAATGGCACTTGGGAGCAGAAATGGAGACTTTGAAGGAACTGATAAAACAAAGGATTGGAGGCAGGGGGGTGGTGGTGCTGACTTCTTTCCAGGAGATGTGACCCCAATTGTGTCATGTCATTAAAATGAGGCTTCAGAAATAACCCTGGAAGCTGCAATAATTTGGACAAGGTAGGTGACCTTTAAGAGTAATGACAGGAATATCCCAATTAGATTCCCTTCTGCACAATTACAACTGCTAAATGCCTGTGGGGTTCAGGTTACCTGCATAAGAGAAACTGGTCCTGCTGCAGGTGGAATGGTCCACCCTTAGGTGAGCTGGGTGATTGGAAGTGATGGGGAGAATGTTCAAGGCTAAGAAGTCAGAAACAGTAACAGAAATGGAGTTAATCTGTAGTGGAAGGTGTTGTGATTGTTACTGGAAGCAGGAAAGGATAGCTTCATAGAAACATGAGCAATAACATGGCAGCAACATGACCAAATAAAAAAATAAAAAATAAATAAATGAGCTTTCTTAATCCTACAGACAGGCCTGGAATATGCCTCCCCCTCATTTTTTAGGGATTTTCAGACCTCTTAAATACACTTACTCCCAAACCCACTGTATAGATGTAGATTGCTGGAGGTTCTTGCCTTTCCCAGTTGTTACTCTACCTGACTTGAAAAGTCTTTCTTGAGTTTAAGGAGCTGTTAGCACAAAGAAAGAATGCTGCAGTACTCATGAAAATGGGATTCTCAGCTGGGTGCACGCTTGTAATCCCAGTACTTGGGAGGCTGAGACCAGAGGATCCAGGTTTGCGGCCAGCCTCAGCTACTTAGTGAGGCCTCTGCAACTTAGTGAGACCCTGTTTCAAAATAAAGATTAAAAAATAGGGCTGGGGGTGTAGCCCGGAGGTAGAATACCTCTGGGTTCAATCCTCGGTACCACCCAAAAAAAAAAAAAGAAAATGGGATTCTCAATTCATATTTTTTATTTTCAGAGACATGGAAAGAGGTTTATTTAGGGAAGTAGGAAATACACATTCAAGGGAGAATGCCAGCCATCTCAAGAGGGAGAGAGAGATCCTTTGGGAGTCCAGGATTTTTCCTGTATAGGGGACTTTCATGAGGAGTGGGCAGGAAGCATGTGAGGATGACCTCAGTCCTGTAGTCACAAGGGGGTCCACCACACAACACTTGTTTATTTCTTTATTCATGCCACGAATGTTAATTGAGTACATATTATGTGCCAGGAACTGTTCTGGATTCTGAGATGTGCCAGAAAATAAAAGAAGCAATGCCTCTGGCCTCGATGAGCTAACATTTTAGAGGGAGGGGCCATGAAAATACAAGTAAACAGCAACATAGAACAGGTACAATTTTATGGAGGAAGAAAGGAAATGAAATAGAATAAGGCGAGGCAGAACTGTGTCTGAAGTTTAGGGAAAGATTTTTAGGGCCTAGAAGGCCTAGGAAAGAGCATAAAATAATGCTGCTATTTTGGAAAGCAAACCAGTAATACTTACCGCAAACGGATATGTGAATGCCTGCAAGGCAGCAGTCTCACGCCTAGATACCTGTGCCAGAGCTAGGTCCTACGGAAATGTGCCCTACGGAAATGACAGGAGAGAGCTGAAGGGCCGCTCAGGTGAGTGATTGCTATGGAATGGACCAACATGAAATGGACAGGACAGACAGGAACACGAAGAGCTCTAAAAACTGTGTTGAGTTTTAAAAAGGCAAGAAAGAGCATGAGACTCAATGAATGATGCCTTTCATGTAGACTGAACATACATACTAGAAACATCACAACATACTTAACAGGGGAAAGTCAGAGCTTACCTCGATGGCCTCTGAGGGGAGAGGGAGATGAGAGAAAGATTAGGCAAGAAGAGGAAAATGGTCTGTAATGATATGAACCAGAGGAATCTAGTCATGACTGCTACAAACTTAAGAGAATGAATGGCTCAGCTCTGTACCCAAGATGGCAACGAAACAACCAAAAGGCTGGGTGGAGAGCTAGTTAGCCAGCTTAGGAATGGTAGGAGCCATGCAGGTTAAAGAAGGCTTCAAGGTAAGCTAAGGGGCGTGGACTGAAAGATGGCCAGTGTGATTATCTCTTCAACAGCAGTGAGAAAGGGACATGGGATGAAGGTGGAGAGACAGGTAGGAGCTTGCTGATGCCAGGCCTTAGCAGACCATGGCCTGAAGTTCAGACATAATTCAAAATGCTATGGGAGAACAGGTACAGTGGCACACTCCTGTAATCCCAGTACTTGGGAGGCTGAGACAGAAGGATCGTAGATTTGAGGCCAGCCTCAGCAATTTAGCGAGACCCTTAGCAACTTAGTGAGACCTTGTTTCAAAACTTAAAAAAAAAATAATAAAATAGGGCCGGGGTGTAGCTTGGAGGTAGAATGCCCCTGGGTTCAAGCTCTAGTACCAAAAAAAAAAAAAATAGAAAAGAAAAAGAAAAACAAGTACTATAGGAGGCCACTAAAATATTTTAAGCAAAGGAGTGACATGACTTAGTTGCATTTCTTTTTTTTTTTTTTTTGCGGTATTGGGGATTGAACCCAGGGGCGTTCTACCTCCTTGCTACATCCCCGGCCCTATTTTTTATACTTTATTTTGAAACCGGATCTCACGAAGTTGCGGAGGGCCTCACTAAGTAGAGAGAGAGAGAGAGAGAGAGAGAGCGAGCGAGCTGAGGCTGGCCGCGAACCCGGATCCTCCTGTCTCTGCCTCCCAAAGTACTGGGATCACAAGCGTGCGCCACCACGTCTGGCTGACTTAGTTGCATTTCTAACAGATCATTCTGCTTATGGTGGAAAGTCCGGATAGGAGGGAGCAGAGTAAAACCTGTGGCACCACTGAGGAGACTCTTACAGTAGCTCAGACAAGAGATACTGGTAGATTGGACCCAGGAGTCTGCACACTTGAAGGGAAGTAACTGTACATACCTACACACAAACACATGCAGGTTTCTGCAGCAGGCAGATAGGAGGAGGCGGTTTTTAAGTGTCCCACGGTTCTGACTCTTCTGACATGAATCTAACCCAGCATCCTTCCCTGTTAGGCTTCTGTTGAAAAACTTAAGTTCCCAGGATTCCACAGGCTTCGCTCCAGTACCAGTCCTTATCCCAGGTGCCCTGCAGCTTAATGTGCTCACAGGTGTTTGCTCTCTAGTCCCTGGTTTTTAATTAGTCGTGAAGGATTCACACAGGTCTCTCTAAGTACGCCTGTGGTCACGGTGCTAAAGAGCTGGACTCTGGAGCTAGCAGCCTGACTTTGAATCACAGATTCACCATTTACCCACCGTGTTCCTTGAAGTCTCTGATCCTCAGTTTCATTCTCTGTAAGATATGCATAATGATAGTACCTAATTTGTTATTAGCTATATATAAAATGTTTAGTATAGTTGCCAGCACCGACACATGCTCTATTAGAATTTGCTACCGTTACTATTATTAGTGGGTGTTTTAGTTCTCTTTTCGTTTGCTGTGACCAAAATACTTGACATGAACATCACAGAGGAAGAAAAGTTTGTTTGGCTCAGGGTTTCAGAGGTAGAGTCCATAGTTGGCTGGCTCCAAGTCAGACATCATGGCTACAGTGCAGAGCAGAGGAAAGCTCAACTCAAGTCAATGGCTGCTGGAAGCAGAGAGAGTGAGAGGAGTGGGCCAGGGACTCATACAATCCCAAGGCCACTCCTGGGTGACCCGCTTTCTCCAGCCACACCCCACCTCTGAACCCTCCTGCCCTGGGCTCCACGCTTTCAACACATGAGCTTTTGGGGGACATTCCAGACCCAAACTGTAGCAATGGGGGAAGCCCGTTATTTCCCCTACTAGTATGTTCAGTGATTAGGACTCTTTGGGCAGGTCCCTTTTTGATAAGCATCAGCCAAGGATTCTCTCACTCCTTCCCCTCCCCCACCACACACACTTTAAACAACCAAGTTGCTAAAACATGAGGTAATGTTTCTGATAAACTCCAAATTACCTGCATAGCCCAATGCTTCCCAAGGAAACAAAAACTCTTTTTTGTAAACACAGCTGAGAATTCTAAAACGTTTCTAAAGTTGTAAGGAATGTGTGTGTCATCTGCCACTTCTTTTATGGATGTATTTTTATACTTCTTGTAAGAGATCAAGAAAAGCCGACTTAACACTAACATAGAAATTGTTGATCCAGTGATGTGACTTCCAGTTACCCTGATACATTATACATGCTTTACATGGCGGAACCAGTGTTTCGACCTACAAAGCACCATACTTCACGTTTACTGGGTAGATGACAGTCGTTTATTGCCTTTATCCTTCTCCATTTTCTTCCATCCAAACTCATGCTTCCTAGCATGGCTCCTTGAGGTTTTTTTTTGTTTTGTTTTGTTTTTTGTGGTACTGGGGACTGAACCCAGGGGCGTTCTACTTCTGAATTATATCCCTGGCCCTATTTTATTTTTTATTTATTTATTTTTTTTTATTTTTTTATTTTTTGAGGTACCCGGGATTGAACCCAGGGGCGTTCTACCTCCGCGCTACACCCTCGGCCCTATTTTTTTATACTTTATTTTAATTTGGTTTTTTTTTTTTGCGGTATCGGGGATTGAACCCAGGGGCGTTCTACCTCCGCTCTCTACCCCTGGCCCTATTTTTTATACTTTATTTTGAAACCGGGTCTCATGAAGTTGCGGAGGGCCTCACTAAGTAGAGAGAGAGAGAGAGAGAGAGAGAGCTGAGGCTGGCTGCGAACCCGGATCCTCCGGTCTCCGCCTCCCAAAGTACTGGGATTACAAGCGTGCGCCACCACGCCTGGCCTATACTTTATTTTGAAACCTGGTCTCACGAAGTTGTGGAGGGCACCACTAAGTAGAGAGAGAGAGAGACAGGGAGAGAGAGAGAGAGAGAGAGAGCTGAGGCTGGCCATGAACCCGGATCCTCCGGTCTCCGCCTCCCAAAATACTGGGATTACAAGCGTGCGTCACCACGCCCAGCTTATTTTTTATTTTGAAACAGGGTCTCACTAACTTGCTGGGGGCCTTGCTGAGTTGGTGAGACTGACCTCAAACCTGCAATCATCCTATCTCAGCCTCCCAAGTACTGGGATTAAAGGTATGTGTCACCATGCCCTGCTGCTCCTTGGGTTTTATTTTATTTATTTATTTATTTATTTATTTATTTATTTATTTTTGCGGTACCGGGGATTGAACGCAGGGGCGTGCTACGCCCCCGGCCCTATTTTTTATACTTTATTTTGAGACCGGGTCTCATGAAGTTGCGGAGGGCCTCACTAAGTAGAGAGAGAGAGAGAGAGAGAGAGAGAGAGAGAGAGACAGGGAGAGAGAGAGAGAGACAGGGGGAGAGAGAGAGAGCGTTCATGCGCGCATGTGCGAGCTGAGGCTGGCCGCGAACCCGGATCCTCCAGTCTCTGCCTCCCAAAGTACTGGGATTACAAGCGTGCACCACCACACCAGGCTTCCTTGGGTTTTAAAAGGGCAATCCCAGCCAGGAGTGGTGGTGCACGCTTGTAATCCCAGTATTTTGGGAGGCTGAGACCAGAGGATCTGGGTTCACGGCCAGCCTCAGCTACTTAGTGAGGCCCTCCGCAACTCAGTGAGACCCTGTTTCCAAATAAAGAATAAAAAATAGGGCTGGGGGTGTAGCTTGGAGGTAGAATGCCCCTGGATTCCATCCCCAGTACCTCAAAAAAAAAAAAAATAAAGAAAAGGCAATCCCATTAATGCACTCACAGTAGGTTTGAATGACCAGTAGAATCAACCTTGGGCCTCTCTGCTATTTACATTTTACAAGGAGAGTTTTACAATCTGAATGGACTTCTAATTTGTTGATTTGAGTGTGAGGAAATGTACATTGCAAATGATCTTTGGACTAGCACTAAGCTAGGCTTTAGGTGCCTCCTCCATTTTGACCAGAGCCTCTCCCCTCCCTCCAGCCCGAGTCAGCACCTGCACGGGTGCCCAGGTGGGCCTGCACTGGACACTTCCTTTGGCCCTCCTTCTATCCTCTCAGCCCACCCCCTTTCTCTAGCCAGTGCTGCAGCAACCTGTTTTCCACAGGTGCGACCTACCAGCATCTCACCTTAGTTGCATCCATGTCTCTCACTTTCTGCCCAGGGCTTCTCTGACACCTGTAAGAACTCATGCGACATTCACACTGTGTACCTGGAAGTGAAGGTGTAGTAATACCCCATGGGTCTGTCTTCCCCTGGCAATTCTGAGGCACTTATTACCCGGCTCCCCAGAGTCTGGCGGGATCGAGCCCTTGCTGCCCATGAGGTGGTCAACTCCAGAACTCACCCTGGATGAGTTTTCCCTCCCCCTGTGTCTGTCTCTTCCCAGTTCTGCACTGCTGTTCCCTAGGATCATTTATTAAAATACACTGCTTTCTGGGGGAACCGTCTAAAACAGTGCCAACACCAATATTGCCTCCACCTGGCCATTTAGTTTTGTGCTGTTCAAAGGCCCGTTAACATGTTTACAGATTACGATTTATAAAACAGAAATTTGGCAGGGTGTTTGTGAACAATTAACATAAATTCAATTATTTGAAATTTAATGCAGCTAAAATTTATTAGAGTTTACCTAGTGCCAGGTGCAGAGCTGGGATTTGGGGAGATAATGGTGAATGAACCCTCCCTGAGATTGTAGCCTAATGTGTGTGGCACCACTCTCTGCCAATAGCTCCTGTAAAAGAGAACACTAGGGCCAGATGTGATAGTGCATGCCTGTAATCCCAGTATTTGGGAGGCCAAGACAAGAGGATTGCAGGTTCGAGGCTAGCCTCAGCAACTGAGTGAGACCCTCAGCAACTTAGTGAGACCCTGTTTCAAAATAAAAAGTAAAATAGGGCTGGGGGTGTAGCTCGGAGGCAGAATGGCCCTGGGTTCAGTCCCCAGTATCACCCCCCACACACTCACACACAAGCAGAGAACAAAGGGGTCCACCTTGGGAATGGAAGGTTAGCAGATCTCAGGGCAGAGCCATACCAAGGTTAAAAGAGAGGATGCTGGGGGGAGGTTGCCTGAATTCACTTCCTACTTTATTGCTTGCTAGCTGGATAAATTACCTAATTTCAGTGAGCCTCAGTTTTCTTTGAGATATGCAGAAACCTTCTTAGAGTTATTGTGAGGACTAAATGGAAAAATGTACTTATGGTCTTACTGTACCTCCTGACATGCAGGAGGCATGCAGCCAATCCTAGCTTGAAGTAGGTTGGTTTCTACATGATCTGTGAGTGCTGTGAGGGGGTTGGTTTTAAGTGAGAGGTGATGGAGAGGAAGGAGAATGAAGGGGTGCTAGACCTCTCTGCCAAATCTGGGTTCAGTTTTAATATTAGGAACAGAAAATGGAGAATTCAGCCAAGAAAAGGTAACTACGACTAATTATTTTAACAAATGTTAAATTCCTGGCCACTTTCTTATTTGAGCAATTTATGTCCTAGTCTGTGTTCCTAAAGTATTGCATTATGTTTACACATTTAGATGACTTCTGTAGGAAGACAAATGTGTTCCTAAGTGTTGGATGTAATTTTAACTAAAAAACCTGACATTCCTATATGTTTGGTACCACACTTTGACTAGTTTTGTTTTAACCAACGCCTCCCTCTCTCTCCTTATTCTAGTCTGCCCAAAGTTTCTTATACCTTCCATTGACAATGCATTGCTGGTTCTCTGGTTCTGGGAAATTGTTTTGCAGCCATTTCATTAGCAGTAGTCAAAGGGAAAGGAGAAGCTCTAAGTTCAAGGATGAAAGGACGTGAATGAGTAGGGGGAGAAAGATTACAAGTGGATTCAAGCTGTAGGGCCGATAAAGGCTTAGCATAACCCCTCATTGAAAAAGAAGATGTGTATCTGTGGACCAGGAAGCCATCTTGGACACGCCCATCCCTTTTTTCCACTGTCCTGCACCCCTGTACCTGCTGTCAGGTGCCTGGACTTCTCCCTCCCATGCTAAGCCTACAGGTCTTCTCAGAAAGAAGGATTTGCATTGCACCAGGAAGTGACAGTGCAGTAATACCCGGGGTGGAGGTGGGGGGCTGGAGCCCCTGGGTCAGCGCTCTCCTCTTTGGTCTTCCATGGCCACATGTTACCCAGTTCCCCAGAACCCCAGTGGGATAAAGCCCCCATTGCCAAGCCATAGCGGCAGGCAATTTTCCTTTGCGTCTGCCCTCTCCCATCTCTGCACTCTTATCGAGCCTACTATTCTTCCCAGGCAACTGTGAAGATATTTTTGGCTGAGAAGGGCATTCCCAGGACTCTGCCAGATGAACAGATGAAGGGTGGGCCAGAGAAGCGGGTGGGTAGGTGGAGCTGGCATGAGGGGCATCTGGCAGTGTCCTGGATTCCAGGGAACTGTGATTCTTACGGATCTCCCTTCCTACTGAAGTCGCTGATTGGCTTTTTAAAGGCTCCAGTGCCTCCTGAGATGAAGCCGAGGGTCAATGTAAACAGATGATTTTCCTTCAGATGAATGGTATGTTGCAGCCTTTGTAGGTGTAAAAAGATTTATTAACTCCTAATTTTATCAAGTAGTAATGTGTGAGTAAATGTTTTAATAAGGTCACTAATTCCATTACAGTATGTTGTGTTTAATAGCCTTTAAAGGTGAAATAAAATTATCAGCTCTTAGTTACTCTCCTCCAATTTTCTGGAAACTTAATGAGGGTTTTTCTAGAGGCTCCTGCCTCCCTCACCTCCCTGCCTCCTTAATGGTTCCCACCCCATAGCCCTCTGCTGCATTCAAGACGCCATTCTGAGGCAGGAAATATTAAAGAAGAAACTTAGACTTAAGAGAAATCAGAAATGTAAAATATAGTTAGCTATTGATACAATGCTCTAAAAGTAATACTGTAAATTGCTTTCCAGAAAAGAGGAAATTGGCATTATTTTTATTTTCCAGGTACCATTTTGATGTGTTGAATCATAATTTTTGGCATGCTATCAATGTTCAATCTTAGAATAACTATAAACTATGCTATTGGAGGTAACTAAAGAGGTTTGAACAAAATTATTTTTGAATAAATAATATTGAAAAACTTAACATTCCTATGTAATTGTTTATACTATTCATCTTACTAGAGTCCTTTTATTTGGAAATGAAATCTAAATGAAAGTGGCAATAAAGAAGATTGTGTTTTAATGAAAAAGGAAGAGAAAGACATAGTAAAATTAGACTCTTGGCCATCTATGTGAGCTTGGAAGATCATTTTCCATAACTTGGCCAAACCTCAGGATCTTCATCTATAAAGTGAGATTATAGCCATGGTACATGCCTGTAATCCCAGTACTTGGAAGGTGGAGAGAAGAGGATTACAGGTTTGAGGCCAGCCTCAGGAACTTAGAGAAACCCTGTTTCAAAATAAAAAAAAAAAAATTTAAAAAGGGTTGGAGGTGTAGCTTGGAGGTAGAATGCCCTGGGGTTCAATCCCCAGTTCTGAATGAATGAATGAATGAATGAATAAGTGATCATGAGTCTACTTCATGCAGCTCTGCCTGAACATTGGATGAAATTATTAAATGCATGTATGGTACTAACAAAATGCCTGGCAGGAGTGTGAGCTACATAGGTGTTAGCCATTATATTAGTTTTCTATGGTTGTGGGACAAATTACTCAACTTATTATTCATGGTTGCAAACAACAAAAATATATTATCTCAGTGTCTAGGGGTCAGGGATCTGGGTACAGGTAAGTCCCTTGCCTTTGCCTGAGGTCTGTGACAAGGGAGTAACCAAGGTGTGGTCTAGAGACTGTTCCATTTAAAGGCTTGGTTGAGGGTGGGTCTGCTTCTAGGCTCACTAGTGTGGTTGTTGGAAAGAATCCGTTCTCTTGCCTGCTGGACTGAAGTCTGCTTGCTCTTGGTTATTGGCTGGAGGTTTTCCACAGTTCCTTGACATGTGGGTCTCTCCATGGTGTGGCTCAAAAATGGCAGCTAGCTGCCATCAGAGTGAGTAGGCAGATAGGCAAGAGTGGGCCAGCAAGACAGAGGACACAGTCTTCTTGGAATTAACCTCAGGAGAGACATTCCACCATTTCTGTTATAGTCTATTCTTTAGAAGCAAGCCATATTTAAGGGGGAAAGGATGGCACAAAGCTGTGAACAGGAAGTGGTGTTCACTGGGAACCATTTTAGAAGCTGCCTCTCATGGCATAGTTATTTGTATTATGAACGCTGTTTGACATTTGACAGTATCACTTCTTCTCTAGCCTCTGCTTGGAAACCTTCCTTGGTTCCCCTTTATTGTTTAAAGTTCACATGTTTTGCACAGCATAGGAGACCGTAGCCCAGGCCCCTTTTGTTTTATTAGGTTTTCTCATTTTTTCCCCTGCCACTCTTCATCCTATCCCTTTAGTCTACTCTACCCACACTATCGCATTGCCCAAGCATGCCATCTCCCAAGAGCTCCCAAACCCTGGGATTCACAATGTCATAAATTTATGTCATTGGAAGAGGTGATAGTGCCTTCTGATTCCTATTTAAAATATCAGTACATAAAATTATTTATATATTTTCCTCTTTCAGAACAGAACAGGAGAGTATGTAGCAGGTGAACCCATGAAGTCTGAGAGTCAAAGAAGTTGGGAGATGTTGCCACGTATCCTCACGCCTCTGTGTTTGCTCGGGCTGCTACCTGTCTTTTCTGTTTGGTTAACTCATCCTCCAAAGCCACACTTGGATCTCACCATTGTTGGTGAACACATCTTTAAGGTCCTCATGTCTTACTCTGCCCTCCTCATCTCCTCTCTGTTTCCCCATAGCAGTTTGGACATACTCTTCTTAAACCACTTAGCTTTTATTATAGATGTTGTGCATAGAAAGTGTTCCACAGGGTTCTGGGAGTCCACAAAGCAATGGGGATGAGATAGGAGTGAACTTACTTCCAGTTTTAGTCAGATTTTTTGTTGATATGACCAAATGCCTGACAAGCACAACTTAGAGAAAGAAAGGTTTATTTGGGGCTCATGGTTTCAGAGGTCAGTCAATGACCAGTCAGCTCCAAGACAAAAACTGAGGTGACAGCACTTCAGGGCATGGAGGAGGAGGAAAAGTCACTTTCTTCTCATGGTGGTGAAGAAACAGAAATAGAAAGAGAGAGGGGGCCATGGACAGATACAGTCCTCAATGCCACACCCCAAGTGATCTATTTCCTTCAGCCATATCCCAGCTCCGAACCTGGCTGCATAGCCTAGCACACGAGCTTCTCTCTGGGGGACTTTTTACATCCAAATGACAATGCTTTCTGAAATGGATGATCTATGAGGGTTTTATTTCCTGTCCTGCCCATGCTTCCTTCTGTGGAGACTTCCATTGCTTGTGGACCTTGTTGTTCCCTGTCCTGGGGATGGCCCTTGTTCCAGCAGCAGCTTTCCTCAGTACAGGAGAGCTGGACCTGTCTTATCAGACAACGTGTCCAAGTTCCTGAGCAAGCAAGTGGTGGAGCTGGGGTCCAAACCCTGGCAGTATTGTCGCATAGCCCTTGCTTCTGCTCTCTGCAGTATACAGCTACAAGCACTGGAAGGGTACTAACGCTTCGAGGACATTTTGCAGTCAGTCCTTCGGGCTGAGACTGACAGGTGCTTCAAAAGTGTGAAGAAAACATGGAATTTTTCCATGCTTCAAAACTGTTTTGAAAACCAATACTGAGTCAAAAATGCTTCCCCAAGGAGCATTTAAGAGCATTTACCAGCAACTCTTACTATCGCTGCCAATCACTCACAGAACTCTCTCTCTGTCTCCCCTGCTTCGTTCTTACAACGAGATATATTTGGTTGTGACAGGTCACTATTTTTTGCCTTTACAAGTGTTCTAGTACCTTGGGTTTACTATAGTTTATTACATATAATAGCAGATTTTGACATTCTATATATTGAAGTCTTTTTTTTAATTCTATGACTTAGACAATACAGAATAGAAACGAACCTGGTTTTTTTTTTTTCCTGTATTTCTTGTGGAATGGTACTTCTCCCATACAGAGTGATCCTGGTGGGACTAGCCATCAAAGTATCTTAATCCTACCCCACCCATGGGCAAAGGCCCATAATCCAATCTAGGCCATCTTGATGACAACAGTTACAGGTTAAAGACAAGCACAAGATTTAAGCTAGGTCAACCAGAGTCACCCTGCATTGATGTACAACTGTTGGGAGAAATTCCCTGGTTATTAAGTTGAAGTCTTCTTCCCTTTCAGGTGTAAAAAATTGGACTGTAGAAAGAAGCCAACCAGGAAACAGGCCTGAGGGCTGGAGAGAAGGACAGAGACCATACTCATTGTTTGCACTTTTGAATGTACGGATGCCTGATGCAATTCTCAGATACATAAACTAATGGATTATGCCGGGCGTGGTGGCACACGCTTGTAATTCCAGTACTTTGGGAGGCAGAGACCGGAGGATCCGGGTTCGCAGCCAGCCTCAGTGCACATGCGCGCGCGATCGATCAATGGATCAATCGATCTCTCTCTCCCTCTCTCTCTCTCTCCCTCTCTCTCTCTCTGTCTCTCTGTCTCTCTGTCTCTCTCTCTCTACCTAGTGAGGCCCTCCGCAACTTCGTGAGACCTGGTTTCAAAAATAAAGCATTAAAAAATATAGGGCCGGGGGTGTAGAGCGGAGGTAAAACGCCCCTGCATTCAATCCCCAGTACCGCAAAATAAATAAATAAATAAATAAATAAATAAATAAATAAACTAATGGATTACCTCTAATACTAGTTAGAAGTGAGTTTTAATAACTGGATATCCCAAGGTCATGATTTATATAGCAGTCAGGGTAGGCAAGCCAATTTCAACTCAGGTTCAGACCATAAGGATCACCAAATAAAATACAAGATTCCAGATGCATTTGAATTTTAGATGAACAATGAATAATTTTTAGTATAATAATTTTAGTATTTTTAGCATAAGTATGTCCCATGTAATAGTGGGACATACTTATGCTAAAAAAGTATTCATTGTTTATCTGACATTCAGATGTAACTAGGCATCCAGTATTTTTGTTTACTAAACAAATAGCTCTGGTGGCTGCTTGTAGTACTGTGTTGAGGGATCAGAGACCAAGTGTAGCCTCAGTGGGAGAGTATGTTTACTGATTAATGATGTCTGCCATGAGTGTAGAAGTAGAGAGGTTATGTGAGTGCCAAGCATAAACCACTCCTGGTTTACCAGTGTTTAGAAATGTTTTCCTTTTGTAGCCTTAGGCAATGCAATTTATTTTAATAACAGTATAAATAATGGTAGCCATCATTTATTGAGTCCGCTTAACTATGAGCTTTACATATGTTGTCTAATTTAATCCTCATAACAATATTTTCTTGGTGGTATTTCACAACAGACACAAAAGAGTTAAATTCTCACAGAAAGTAAATGACAAGGCTGGAATTCAAACCTATGTCTATCTGACACCAAAGCTCATACTTGTTCCAATTCATTCTTCCGCAGGAGGCAAATATTGTCCTGACAGCTATCTACTAAAGTCATCTTAAAATGCTATTCTACAAATTGCTATATAAACACTTATAAACCTAGTTCTTGGCCCAAAATGGTAAACTGTCCTTTCACGACAAAGAACAGCAATTCAGCGACAAATTGGAGCCTTGCATGAGACAGTGTTTTGGCAAACAGATTTCAACAGTTGACACCAGAGGAGTGCCAATTGTAAAAACTGATTTTAGGCTATAAATGACTACGTAAAACCAGCATTATCACAAGGTGGGGGGAATCTGTTTAATGTGCAGCTGGGGGGCTAGATGAGCCCTCTGTGGAATTTAGAGAAGGCTGTTTATGGAGCTGGAAGGCTGTGGTTCTCAATTATCTTCACAAGCTGATATATACAAGGGCATTTGTGTTTTGGTAGAAGATAAAGCACTGCAGTTTGAAAGTGTTCCCCAAAGTTCATGCATTGGAAACTTGATCCTCATTATGTTGGGAGGTGGGATCTAATGGGAGGTTTTGGGGTAATGATTGTGTTCTCTCTCTCTCTCCCCCTCACCTTCTGCCATGGGATAATTTATTAAGAAGGCCGTTATCAGATGCTGGTCCCTCAGTCTTGGACTTCCCAGCCTCCAGAAGTATGAGCCAATAAATCTCCGTTCATTATAAATTACTCAGTTTCAGGTATTCTGTTATAGCTGCACAAAATGGACTAAGCATGGAGGAAGATGGTATCTGCGGATGAATGTGTGTATAGTTTAAAAAAACAAATTTTCCATGCATTTGATGTTTAATGTTTTTTAAGTGAGGGTACAAGAAGGGGGTGGTAGACATGCAGACAACATAGGGGCTGGGATAGATGGGAGCTGTGCCTGCCCTATGCCTTGGGAGCAAGGGATAAGAAAGAAGCTGAAGGAAAATTGTGTGACTTGGGTAGGAGCAACGCTGTTTCAGGCTCAGTGGGAAAGGGAGGCATGGAGCCATGAAAGGCCACGTTTCTGCTTTGACATGCCACCGTGGGGCCTTGAGACCTGGAGGTTTGAGGATCATTCAAAGGCAGCAGCGTTGGCCTGAATATTTTTTGAAAAGTCCATTCTGTACTTGCAAGGCTGTGACCTCCTCAGGCTACTTCACATGATGAGAACACTGGGCTGAGCATCAAGCAGCAGGTGATGGGGGCTGACAGGGAGCTTCATGAGCACAGGCTCTGTGGCAATTTTTGGACATATTTGGAGGACTTCTCTGGAGGACTGTAGGCCTATGTGAACAGGGCATCTAATACTATTAGTATTAATGGGACATGTTTTGTATCTATAGACTAATAAGGCCCGGGACACCCAGTTTAGTTTATAAGCATGGAGACTAACTAAAGAGAAGGGATAGAACAAGTAGGAGGAAACTTGGGGGGTGGGGGAATGGAGACTTAACCTCAACAGAGACAAGGGAGTCTAAATGCTGGATGGAGGTAATTCCCATGCAGTAAATGAAAAAAAATGCAGAAGAAAATACAATCATTTTCTTACCTAATCTCAGAGGCATAGCTGTCCTCATCTTCCTCACATCGTTTTGAGATCTGTGACCGGGCGTCTCCTCCCAGTCACAGCTGGAGCTTCGGTGTCAGGTATGAGGAATCCCTGCCTCCTGTCCCTTTCCTTTCTCCCCTTCTCAGAGGATCAGAGGATCACTGTCACCTTCAGGGTGTTCTATTTTAAGACCAATAAGTGCCACCTGAGATCAGAAGGCACCATTGACATTTCTCCAATGTTTCAGATGGTCCCTGTGGAACTTTTACTGTATTTCTATGAACCTTATGAATGGGGTGAATATTTCATTGTGTTTGTTACACAATAGTCCTTCATCTATATTATTAAGCTCTAATTTTCACACGTGCTCTACATCCCCAAATATGGCTTAGCCTTGGCAACTGCGGGCCTGTGTCCTTTCAGACTTATCAACCAGACACAAAAGGCATTTCTGTGAAAGAAAAAAGGAGAAACTTAAGTTAGTCAATAGCTCACTACATTCACAGAAAAACTGGGTCTTTGCAAGCTTAAAAGGAGTATTGGCATTTACAGCGGCAGGGGAAAACTAAGGAGGGACATTTCTCATAGTTTAGGGCTGGTCGTGACCAAAAAAAAAAAAAAATCTTCCTTGGGATTCCTCCTGAAAATATCATTCCTTGCTCAGAATGACCCACTGGATTGCCACGGCTGACAGAATCTAGTCCCAACATGCAGCCTGGCATTTCCAGTCCTCTGAGCCCACCATTCAGCCTTACTCCCTTTATCTCTCTTTCATGCCTTTCCTAGTAAATAAGCCAGTCTGTTCAATCTTTGCTGAGCCTTCCTGTTCCCTTAGGCTTTTCTGCACATTTCTTCCACCAGGATGGCTAGTTCCACTCCTCACCAAGGCCCAGCTCAGGGCCACCCTCTCCACTGGACCTCTGGGATGTCCACAGCAGGAAGTCCACTGTACCATCCTAGGAATGTCTGTAACACGTCTCTCAGTTTCTGCAGTGGACCCAAACCTTGTTCTGTGGCTATTTCTGTGCCTACCAGTCCCCCCAACCCCACTACACTGTAATATCCTTTGAGGGTCAGGTCCACATCTCAGTCTTCTTTATGGAACCCCCTTCAACCCATAATGCCTAGGGGCAGTGATGACACATCACAGGCTACAATAATGTTTATCAAATGGAGGAACAAGTGAATGATACTGGGAGACTTGGGGGAGGAGGGGAATCGGCAATCAAATCCCTTTTCTCTCTGGAAAGTCAGGTCTGGGCTACTTGCTGGTACCATATGTGATCCCTCTCTGCCCAAGAAATCCTCAGTGGGAAGCTGGGGTGTGGGTGTGTGAGCCCTATCCTATGTGCTGCAGAGAAAGTGGTACATCAGGCAGATGCAGTGAACTGGGGCAATATCATAGGGTTCTCTCTGAGAGCAGTTGGAAGGTAGGAGCCATGTTCCTGGCTTTGCAGCTGTACCCCGTTTCTCTGGCCTCCCTCCCTGTCTGCTGCTAGACCTGCTGACCTCCCTGTCTCTTGGGCCACTAGCTCCTCTCCAGTTCAGACCAACTTTAACTCCGTGGCAGCAGTGGGCAAAGACAGCACTGGCTGGGGTGGAACAGTGCTTCCTGCCTGGGATCCAGGTCTTCTTTGTCACTGGTCTAGCCCGGGCCTTGGCTAATGTCTTCCCTGAAACCTCAGCTCTGTCATCTCGGCGACCTGTTACAAAGGCGAAGGCCCTATTCCCATGTCCCCTGCCTGACTCAAGTACTTTTCTACCTGGCCTGTTGGAGACTGCAGCCCTCCTAAATGATTCGTGATTCTGTGCTCTCAGTCTTAAGTCCACAGCCTAGTTTGGGCTCTCACTCTCCCCTGTCTCCACCTGCTCTCTCTGCTTCATGGCTTATTCTTCTAGATTCATCCCTCACACAGTGAAACCACACTTGTCCCTGTTGCCCCCCTGTAACCCACTGAGTACTCCCCAGCACCTGCTGAAGTAGGTGCAGCCTCCTTACTGTGGCACATAAGGCCTTATGTGAACCACCCTTTCTACTCCTCCAGGCTCAACTTTTGGTATTCCCTGCCTGAACTTCAGACTCCAGTACCCGCAGCCCCATCAGAACCCCTTCTGAACGCATGCTTCTCTGAGGTCATAATCTGTGCCTCTTGATACCCTCCCATCCTTTTTACTTCTTACTTGACCAACTACTAATTTTTTCTCTGAAACATTTCCCAGCCAGAGTTCCCCAGGACTGGTTGGATTAGATGCCACTGTTCATGCTCCTTGGTATATTATGATCCATACCTCTGACAGGTCAACTTTTACAAACCCATCTGGATCCAGTTCTCCTGTTATCTTGTCACCAGTGTTACCACACAGACTCACACATGTCCCTCTCACCATCTCTCCTTAACATGGCCATAGAGTTTCCACATTGCAAGTGGCAAAAAACGATAAAGATTCCAACTCTGACTTTTTTCTATATATACCCCAGTCACAAAAGGACCTAATAAAATATACCAAGATAAAAGAGTATGCGGGATGTCGGTGGGTGACAAATACCATAGATAAAGGCACTGAGAATGTTAGAGATCAGCAGCAAGCATCATGAATGGCACTACTGAAGGGAAGGGAGAGAACAGGACCAGTGAAGTGGGTGGGCTTGCGATGTTCTCTGCAGAGCTGTGCCCCTTCAATCCAAGCCAGGTCACTTCCATTCCACAGTTTCAGCCAACTCCTGCACAAGTGGATGCTCTGCAGGGATGTGTCCTGTCTAATACGAAGACATCATTATTACTGGAACTTGGATGCAAAGGAGATGCAAAAGCTTCAGAGCACCTCAGAGGCACCATTGCTCCACATGAAGGATAATGGGTCAAGCTTGTACTAAATTCATGATTAAGGGCTTGGCTCAACCCTTGACTTCCTTCAATATCCAAACCAAATGAACTCCCTGTCTGAGGCTTTTGTAATACTGGTATAACATGGGAGGTGTAAAAAAGCACAAAATAACATGGTCTCTTTGGCCCAACTCAAGATTGCTTCCTTTTTAAGAAGGTTGGGAAGTCCCATCCACCACCTTCTTTACAGTGCCCTTGTCCCGTTGGAATTTTCCCATTCCAATTGACTTATTCACCATCAGTTTGGTACTAGAGATTAAGTTAAATTAGTACTTAATGGGTTCTAAACTGCTCCACTGTGGATTAGACCATGGCACTCGGTCTTGATTTAAACAGTAAATTGGATCGCCATTTGCCAGCATGGTGATTTGTGCTTTGGCAGCCTTTGCGGATCCATAAGTAAACTAGTAGATTTCCCTGACACCATAATCGGCCTTACTGTCTACAGTCATCACACATTTTTCTTATATATTGAATTAATATAGAAAAACAGAATGGTTGATGGTTTCATTTGTTGTACCATTAATGAAACATAAAACAGATGTGTGAAACACTGTCTTAGTAATAGAAACTGCATTGCAAATTATTTATCTGCAGAAATCATGTCCTGCATGTAAGGCGGGAACAAAATGTAGTTTCTCTCTTGACAGTACTAGGTCAAACTATATTAAAAAACCTATTAAGCATAAAGTCTCCTGCTGCAGTTAAATATAAAATGCAATTTGTTCTCTCAGTTCAGCACAGCATTAAAATCTTATAAAATCAACAGTACTCTAGACCCACTTGTGTATGAATTTCACTTTCTTTCTTTCTGGTCACTTCTCAGGTAATTCCCTAGAAGAGGGAGTGAGGGAAACATATGTACTCTTTTATATTCTCCCCTTGAAGACTATTCTGGCAATGAAATGTTTGTAGGAGGAGATAAAGTCAGCCAGAGAAACTTGGCAGCTGACTCTGGTACTAAGGGAACGTGTCCATCACCTCAGTTTTCATCCTTTAATATGCAAAGGAAAACATGGCATGCTAAACTCAAGAGGGAATATAAAACAGCCTTCTAAAGAAAGGCTTGGCAGTGCCACAAGGCAGGGGTTATAAATTTCAATGCTTTTCTTGACTAGGAGCCTTAGCAAAGCTGGAGAGATCAAGTACTCAGGTTAAGTTATGTTCTTGGACACTGACACTTATTACTGGCACCTTTCTAAGGAAGGGAAGGTAGAGGAAAAGTGGAAGAAAGAGCCAAAATGGCCCAGGAGCCTCAAGATGTTCTGCTGACTATAACCTTCTGGAAGCTTTCCCTCAGTAGTCCTAAGTGGCCATGCTATACATTACTGGATATTCTGAATGAAAGGGGTACAGGGACATGTCCCGAGCACCGTGCCCAACTTAGCTGTGCTCTCATTCCCTTGGAGCCCAGGGAATTGCCCTGAAATTGTGTCTTCCTACTACCTGGTCTCATGCATGGTAATTCCTTGACACATATCTATAAACAGATAATCCATAGGTTCTGGCCTCAAGTCTCTCAAGTCCAGCCTGGCCAAGGTACCACCCATTTTGCAGCTCTGCTTGCTTAGTATGCAGTTCATCTGGATCGCTTGCCTTCTTTGTGTTCTCCTTGTGTCTCGTGCCTTCATTAGGTGTTGAAGTTAAGCTACCACACCATCATTTACATATTTTTCATAATTTTATAGGTGCATTATAGTCTCACATCATAATGTTGTTCATAGTAATAGTGACATACATGCACACAGCACTTGGTGGGCTTTCCCCCGGCTCCCTCCCCACTCCCCCACTTCCTCACTTCCCCATACAGGATATGTTTCCCTCAGTAGACTGATTCCTTGAAAACACAGAATTCCGAAGTATGTGTTTATTAGCATCTTTCATGGTACCTGACACATAATAGGCACTCAAGAAGTAAGCATTGAATGAATGATGGAATTATGATTATATTTTGGGGAGGGGCTCCTTTCCTTACATATCTATCTCCTTATAACACAAAGAAGGGGGAAATGGGGTTTGGTAGGACACTCTTTTACAATAGCCTGAGAACTAGTCTGGTATCAAGAGTCTTAAATCTTAGCATAAATGAAGGGGCCTGAATGCCAATGGGAATCATGCCCAGGGCTTCTGGTTCACGAGGTTCCAAGGACAAGGGACTTTTCCCTTGAAATATTTATGAAATTTCTCATCCACACTGATGATAATCTTAATATTTCATGCTGATGAATAATTTGGGTTTTAAATGGTTTGACTTGGAGAGTGAGATTCATGCATGCATTCATTCAAAAACAGTATGGAGTGTCTGTTACATGTTGGGCAGCGGGCCCTGGAAAGATAAAATCCATTCTCCTCAAGAACTCCTGATCCAAGTATTGTGCAGATGTGTAAATGGGATGCACAGGAGACATAAACAAATTATTATGACATAACATGACACAGGCCCAACTGGAGTAGAATGTGACGCATTGACAAGGCAGCCTAGAAGAGGAAGTGGGCAAAGTCACAGAACAGCTCACCCAAGGGGGGCTCAAGCTAACAAATGCGGTTAACCCACTTTAGCTCTATTTTTAAGAAAGAAGGAAGAGGAGGAAGGAATGAAGAGAGAAAGAGAGAGGGTGAAAGAGGAAGGAAAAAGAAAGAAAGGAGGGAGAGAAGGATGGAGGAAGGAAAGAAAAAGAAACAGAGGAAGGAAGGAAGGAAGGAAAGAAGGGAGAGAGGGAGGGAGGGAGGAAGGAAGGAAAGAAGGAAGAAAGGAAGGAAGGAAGGAAGGAAGGAAGGAAGGAAGGAAGAAGGGAGGGAGGAAGGGAGGAAGGAAGGGAGGAAAGAAGGGAGGAAGGAAGGAAGGAAGGAAGGGAGGGAGGGAGGAAGGGAGAAAGGGAGGGAGGGAGGAGAAAGGCAGTGTTAACTGTCCTTAGGATGAAATCTCCTCTCTGGCGATGTCCACCATTCACTTGTCTGCTATCATTACTTTTCCTTTATGATTACTTCCATTGATAAGTAATTACACGTGAGGGCCTACAACAAATGGTAAATGATTACTTTTTACCAATTGTCCAAGCCCGTGTTTTCACGATCAGTGACAATGATCCAGGCAATGGCGCTAGCAATGCGCTGCAGCAAAAATCCTTCTCCTGCTGCCTGGAATTCTCTAACCACTCACAAGAGCACAGGAAAAGGCAGCTGAAGAAATAACAAGGAAGAAATGTCATCACAGAGCAGAACAGGCAAATGCCTGTGCGCCTAATTCCAGTTTCCTCTTACTGGCCTTTTTTTTTTTTTTTGTACTGGGGATTGAACTCAGGGTTATTCTACCTCCAAGTCACACCCCCAGCTCTTTTTTGTTTATTTTTTATTTTGAAACAGGGTGCTGCTAAGTTGCTGAGGCTGGCCTCGAACCTGTGATCCTCCTGTCTCAGCCTCCCAAGTACTGGGATAACAGGCATCCAACATTGTGTCTGGCTTCTTACTGGCCTTTAAATTGTTAGCTATCCACATTGTATTAGAGGCTATAATCAAAAGTCTCCATACCTATTTGCTCTGACAATTTATAGATATTAAACAATGTTTATTAGCTCCCTCAAGAAGAAAAAAATATGGGTACATGAACTTTAAAATCCTTACTTATGCAAAAAAGTAAGCCCTTTACCAATTGTCCTATATGGCTTGGGACAACAGTGTTCGGGGGGTGCAGGTCACAGCTGTCCAAAAAGGGACACTGTTCCTGGGCGTAAAAGGAAAGGGATGTTTTGATTCCCACTGATTTCACCTGGGGCTGGACTTTTGGGCCTGTGGTGTACTGCAAACCTGGTTCAGGCACTTTGGGTAGGAATAACTTGGGGAAGAAGGGCCAGCAGAGGTGCTGGGACTGGGACAGGGCTGACAACTTTCATCCTGGGGACACCATTCTCATTACTGGGAGTCATTGAGTGTTGAATGAGCAGGGAAGGCAGAGGTTCTTGGGAATCATTATTGCACGAGAGAAAGATTTGCAGTCTACTGAACCATGAAAGATGGTCTGAAATCTCTCTTCTCATTACCTCCAGTTACTCCATGCACAAGGTAAGCAAGGCGAATCCTCCCAGCGTGCAGAATAAAGGCTGAAACACTCCATAGGCTGGAGAAGTTTTTTTTTTTTTTCTGCAACCGTGTGTCTGCTCAACTAAAACGAGCCTACTGTCAGTGATCATCCTTTCTGTAAATGCTCCTCCAAAATCTTTTCTCTTTGTCTCTTTGACCTATAATCTTCGAGGATGCTGCTGCTCTCCTCTCTGCGGATTTGACAACCTAAACGTCAGTGGTGAATGCCAAGAGCCTCCCAGAGAGTGAATCCGCTTCTGAAGGGATGTCTGATGAGTCTTAACTTCAGCACGATCGCCAGCCCCTGCTCCCCAGCCGAGGAAAATCGATCCCTTCCCTTTCACAGGAGCAGTGAAGTGGATGCCAGGCAGTTTGTGTTTAATGGGGTCCCTAGAGTTTGTGGGAGGAGGAGCTAGCTTTTATTTCCTGGTGCCTGGAGTTCAGCAGGCACAGCTAATGGGAGAGCAAAATGGGAGAGAAGGCCTCCCTCTGGATGTTGTTCTCCTTTCTCTAGAAAATTCTAGAAAAGTTGAAGATTCAGGGAATGCCAGGGAGGATAGGCCTGACTGTGCTCATCAGTTCAGAGAACTGCGAAGCTGAGGTTGACAGTCTTGCAAAGGACTCCTGGGCTGAAGAGGAGATCCTGTTCTGTGACTGAGAATAAACATTTCTTATCAATCAATAATTTAGATTTCATCAAATCTACACTTGAACAGGTAGATTCACATACCAAGTTGTCTTAAACATACTTAAAATTTTTCTAATAACTGAACCCAATATCAGTTTTAAAACTAATGTTTAAAATAATTGAATTAAAAAATTAAAGTCATTAAACAAAAAAATCAGCATTTCTTTAATTTTTTATTAACATGTATCAATAGTACATATTAATGGGGCTCAGTGTGATATTTCCATGCATGCATATAACTTACAGTGATCAAATCCAACCTCCCTTAATCCACCACCCTCAACATTAACTAATTCTTCTGGCCATTGTTGGGAGGGCTGGATCTCCAGGGACACTGACTTAGTAGCCATCCTTATTTGCACTGGATCCTCAGATGCCCTGCCTGGTCTGGGTCCTGACTGCTCCTGGAGGAACCCATGAGGAACAGGCAGTAGTGACAGATGAGGGCGAGGAGGCTAGAAGGGGCAGCATGGGGAACCTCCATGCCAAGCTAAGGAAACTCTTGAGGATGGAGAACATTAGAGGCTATTTAGCTGGGAAGAACACAGTCAGATTAGTGTTTTCGATGAAAAGTATGGCAGCCGAGCAAGGATGGATTTAAGGGGGCAAGACAGAGGAAAGGGAGCCCAGTTAAGAGTCTCTATCAATAGTTCAGAGCAGACCTCGGGGCTCAAGTATGCCAAGCCATCTACTGGACTCTTCTACTTCAGTTTCCTGCAAGGAAATAAACCCTTATTTTCTTACCTCAAAATCCTGCTCCTCTGGAATTTCCTACTTTGGTGAATAATGGTCCAGCCACCCTAGCCAGACACATGCTAATCAGCCCTGACGTTCTCCATTTCCTTCTTGCCCCATCTTCTATCGACCAGTTCACTTTACCTGAATCTTCCCCTCCCCTCCATTCCTAAAACCATTGTTCCAGTTCAGGTCTTCACCTTCTCTCCCCTGGACTTTTGCACTAGCCTCCAGAACTGGAAAGCAGTGGTCTTTAGAAGATTTGCTCTTTCAAAAAAGGCAAAGCAATTAGAAATGCCTACAAGCTCTTAAACAGGAAGCCTTGCCTGAACCTCAGGCTAGGCTACGTACCTGTCTTAGTCCATTGGGGCTGCTATAACAAAATATCTTAGACTGGGTAATTTATAAATCACAGAAATTAATTGCTCAGGGTCCTGGAGGCTGGGAAATCCAAGATCAAGTAACCAGAAGATTTGTCGATTGGGAAAACTTGCTTTCTGTCTCCTAGATGGCCCCTTTTGCTGAATCCTTACCTGGCAGAAGGCAGGAAGAGACACATGACATGCTTAAGTCTTTTATAAGGACACTACCCACATCATGCCCTCCTAACCTAATGATCTCCCAACATATGAATTTGGGGGGAACACAAACATTGCCAATAGCAGTACCCATCTCCTGTTTGTCCCTATCATTACATTTTTAAAACGCTTTTATCAGCACTATATAGTTATGTGTCTGTCTTGCTCCCTAGGCTAAGGGTTGGCAAACTACAGACCATAGACCAGATCTGGTCTGCCACCTGTTTTTGTAAAGAAACTTTTGTTATAAGATAGCCGTAAGCAATCATATACATATTGCCTATAGCAGTCCCCCTTCCCTGGCAGAGGCAGAGCCGTATAGTTGCAAGCAGAGACTGTGGCTCACAAAGCTAAAACATTCAGTACCTAGCCCATTACAGAAAAGGTGTGCTGGTCCTTGCTCTACATCATACATTTACCAAAGGGGCTTGCTTATAAGACTGTTGCGTCTCTGGATCTAGCATAGTACTTGGGGAAAACACAATGTGCATTGTGGTGTGTGTGTGTGTGTGTGTGTGTGTGTGTGTGTGTGTGTGTGTGTGTCTGTGTGTGTGTGTCTGTGTGTGTGTGTGTGTGTGTATGTTACAAGAGAGGGACAATGCATGTACTGTGACTGCCTTGGTGGTTCTGAGGAGGGTGAGTTATAGACTGATTTCTATACTCCTATGAGCAAAGATTGAAGCTACCTCTTTCCCTCTAGGTTATGGCCTCCCTTATAATTACTCAACAGTGCTGGCCCCCTTTGACAATGGAGTCCTGAACACCTGGATTCATCATGCCTAGGGGTGGCTCTGCCTGCAACCCATGTGCCCAACAATGCAACCCACGGTATAGCACTTGGCTATAGGTCCTGGCTACTGTCAGTCTAGAAGGAGGAGAAAAGGCTAGAGACTCCTGCAAGGCATTGCAATCATGGTGTAGATCATGGTGGTGCTGCTTTCAATAGGTTTCGATGGTTGAATCTAATGATTTTGGAGACAGATGATGGATTGCTAAGTGACGTTGTGGAAACAAAACATTAGCCTGACAGAGGTCTCAGACCTGTCAGCTGGCCGTGTTGGTGCTGGGCACTTTGCCTGCATCAGTACTCTAGGTCAAGGTTGCTCGCTGCCATATCCTATGTGTCCAGGAGAGTGCCTGATGCATGCCAGGCACTCAACAAATACTCCTTAATGAGAATCCATTTGAATTGTTTTATGTTATCCTTTTCACTGCCTGTGAGCTATGCCTTACTAACCCCCATTTTACAGATGAGTAATCTGGACCAGGAAGGTTCTGTTACACAGCTAGCCAGTGTCATGGGCAAGACCTAAATCCAGATCTTTTTGGCTTGGAAGCTTGTGTTATATCCTTGGAATCAAGATTCGGATGGACAGGAGCTCCATTTGGGACCTAGCATCCTCACCTTCCTCATTCCAGAGCCAGAATCATATAGAATGACAAACTTCCCAGGCCACTCTTTCCCAGGTTATAAGCACCATTTATGTGATTTCAACAGCTGAATTTTCAAGAGATGAGGTTAATTCTTTGGATAAAACCAGTGCAGAGGCCCCTGGGAATCCTGCATTGCCTCTGCAGGTTTTGGCATAATCTCTGAAAATTCTGAAGACAGCCACCCTATCCCATGCCACCGAGAGAATCCCAGGCTTCCCTAAGGCTACACGGTGTTCCATTCAAGCACAATGGGGATGGGGCAATTGAGCTGTACACCGGCTTTTCAAAAGGCTCCAGTATAATGTAGCGATTGTGTCATAGACAACAATAATAAAGAAAAAACCCTCCCAGCCAACTTTCTTCACATGACTGGACAGAGAAAACAAGCAAACACAAAACTGCCTGAGCCTCCCCCATCTCTCCTCCCCAGAAGGCAGATTCCGGAACCATTGCTTGATTCTCAGTGTCACAAATCGGATGAAGATTGGAAATGTCCCTATCTAGCGCAGCAAGTGAATCTAATTTGTGATTTTCATCCTCTTCAGTTGGAGCTCTATTTATGGATGACCTTTGATGTCACATCCATTTCCCAAATATATCATTAAGCAGCAAAAACCACCTCAGCAGGTGAGATTAAAACTGATCATGTGGAAGTTTTTACTTGTGTTTCTAACACTTCTTTACCCAGACTGGATACCAGCCTTAGTGCTTTCCGTCCCCCAAAGATAATCTCCACTTTAATGAGCTACAAGAAGAAGCAGTCTGCCAGCAAAAAAAAAAAAAAAAAAAAAAATACAAGCAAACACGTATTAAAGCCTCAATAAATAGTAATTCAACTGAAGATAAGATTCTAACTGCTGAAAACCTAAACACCTTCTAAAAAATATGTTGTTAAAGGATTAAAATAGATTGAATGCTTGAGTGTTCTGTTGTCACGTTCAACTTGGTATTCCCTTGAGGATATTAAACCAAACAAGAGGAAAAAAGCCACAGAAATAACTAATGTAAGATCTGCTGTAAACTTCACGGAGAGAGGGGAGTGAGCCTTCTTTTTCCATCTCTCGTCTATATTCTTTTGCTTCCTGCTTTGCATTTGGCTCTGCTCATGGTTTTGCTTGCTTTCAGGACCTTGGAATGATCGATTCTGGGTGACTGAAGTCCCAGAAGCCTCAGTCTGCACATGCTGATTGGGGAGGCTGATGGGATGGAGACTAATGGTGTAAGCCTGGGGATGACTTCCATCCCTTGGACCCTTGTCAGCTCTCCCCAAGGGCTGCCTATCCTTGGAGCCCATCAGAATGTCTTGGTTTGGGCAAAAATAAATGCTGGTGAGGATGTGGGGAAAAGGAATGCTTATCACTGGTGATAGGATTGTTAATAAGTGTAACCACTCTGGCGATCAGTACAGTGGCTCTCCAATAGATTAGGATTGGAACCACCATACATCCTAGGTATACTACTCCTCAGTATTTTTCCAAAAGAATTAAAGTTAGAGTCCTATAGCAACACTTGCATACCAATGCTTATAAGCAAACAATTCACAATAGTCAAATTATGGAACCAACCTAGGTGTCTGTTAACAAGATGACTGGATAAAGAAAATGCTATATATACACAATGGAGTTTTACTCAGCCATAAGGAAGAACAAAATTATGTTATTTGCAGGAAAATGGATGGAATTAAAGAATATTATGCTAAGTGAGATCAACCAGTCCAAGAAAGTCAGGGGTTGTATGTTTTCTCTCATATGTGGAAGCTACAGAGAAAATAGTAAAGGTAAGGGACTTCATGATAATAAGGAGTGATAATCAGTACTAGTGGAAGCGGAGGTGGGGAGAGAGAAAAGGAGGCTTGAGGAAGGAAACAGACCAAATAATGTTATGTCCATATATGAAGGTATCACTAACAACAACCTTACTAGCATGTGTGGGGAGGTAGAAGGGAGGTAGCATGATGGGGTTAGGAGGGAACCACACCAAGACATGTTGTGCATCACTTTGATGAATGTGTCACTTTGAATCTCACTATGACGTGTAATCATATTGCACCAATGAAATTCTAAATAAAAAAAGAATGTCCTAGTTTGGGAAAGGAAAGATGGGAAGCCAGGCCAAAGGACTAGTGACTATATTGAGTAACCTGGCACTTCCCAGTTTTTAATTCTTTTTATACTGAAAATCCTCCAATGACAAAAGACAGTTTCCCTCTGTTCTTAAATACAGTCCTTAGGATTAAAGGACAAGAGCATTGGAAGGAATCTAGAGATCACCTTGGCCAAACTCCTCTGTGTACATGACATAATTTTGTTCTTTATGGCTGAATAAAACTCTATGGTGTGTATATAGCACATTATTTTATTTGTTCATCGGTCGAAGGACACCTATGTTGGTTCCATAATTTTGCCATTGTGAATGACTTGCTAGAGTTGCTGTCTTTTCACTCTTTGCATTCTATTTGGCTGGTCACATCAGTTCTTGTGACCTTAGTCATCACCTGGAATGGCTCACATGGAATACCACTAACTCAGACTTCTCAGCTCACTGTAGGGTATCTTACTGTCCATGGACTTCTTCACCTGGTTACCTCTTCGACACTTGAAACATAACTTGTCTGAATCAGAATCAGTTGTCGTCTTCAGTTGTCGTCTTCCCTCTATTCAGTCTTCCCCTAGGAGTGCTTGTGTTTCTAACAGTGTATCCAAAACAGAAACTTTTTTTGAGGTAACCTGACATCTGCTTCTCCCACATACTCCACACTGAATTAATCACCAAGTCCTTCCAATCCCTTGTTGTATGAATCTTTGGACTCTGTCCCCTGCACTGTCGTAGCCTTCTGTCTCTTTCCTGCCCTGCTGCAATACTCTCCTCATTGACCTCCTGCTTCTGCCTCCTGCCTCCTGCCTCTCCACCCATGTTCCATCCACAGGTCTGAGTTACCCCCTTACACCCATCTGATCTGGCAACTGTCCAGTTTAAATGCCCTTCTTTATGGTTTGGGTCTGGAGTGTCCCCCAAGGGCTCATGCTCCGAGTGCAGCGATGACCAGAGGTGGGGCTTTGGAAATGATTAGATCATGCGGTTCCAATCTCATCAGAGGATTATGCAATAATAGCCAAATAGACTCCTGGGAGGTGGTGGAAACAGGAGGTGGCAGGCAAGGTTGAGGAAGTAGGTCACTGGGGGTGTGCCCTTGGGAACTATGTCTTGTCTCCATCCTCTCTCCCTCTCTCCTTCCTGACAGCTATGTGCTGATGAGCAGCTTTCTTCTGCTTCACCCTTCTGCCATGATGTTCTGCCTCACCTCGGGCCTAGGGCAATGGGACCAGCTAACCATGGACTGAGACTTCTGAACCCATGAGCTGAATTAAATCTTTTCTCCTTTAAATTATTCATGTCAGGTATTTTGGTCACAGCAACAAAAAGCTAACACTCCCTTGATGGCTCTTTATTGTCTACAGGGTAAACACAAGCTCCTTAGCCTAACAGAAAAGGCCCATCATTCCTTAGCTCCTGTCTACTTTTCATCTTCACTGTGGGCCACTTTTACCTTCTTTTTCCCCCAAATTTTTACCTATATTATTTTTAAAAATTATTTTATTAATGCATTGCAATTACACATCATAGTGGCGTTCAATATGATAAAAACATACATGAACACAGCTCTTAGTGTATTTCCCTCCACATCCCACCCGCCCCCCTTCTCCCTCCCCACAGGATTTAGTGAGATTGGTAGTAATACCTTCACATATTGCCATAGTGTTATTTGAACTGTTTCCTTCTTCAATCCCCCCTCTTCTCCCTATTGCCCTCTCCCAATCCCCTTCCCATACTCTATTGGTCTCTCTCCGCATTATTTAAGGTTCTTTTCCCCTCTTATAGTCATTCCTAATACTGCTCAGTTCTGGCCTCTTCCATGCAGTCCTCACCCCTTCACCTTTGTAAATACTCTCCCTCTGCCTTGGAGGTCCTTGACTGACTCATCCTGGAAGACTGCTCAGACGTCTCCTCCTCTCTACACTTTCCCTGGCTCCCCCAGGCACGGTTAATACTCTGTGTTCAGTATTTTCATAACATTTTGATTATGCCTTTTTAAAATAATAATCTGTAAAATTTGTAATTAATTTACAAGTCTGTTTCCCCAGCTAAAAGGAGCTGCTTAAGGGCAAGGAGCTGGCCTTTTTTTTTTTTTATCTTTTGAGTTTCTGACCCCCTATATACATAATTAGAAAATGAATGAGAAAACTGAGGTTCAGAGAGGTGAAGTACATCTCCCCAGTCATGTGGCTATTGACTGCTTCTGGGCTAGAACTGGGATCTGACTCTGGACTTGTGTCCCACTTACCACAGGATGGCTGGGGCCTGACGTTCAACTCACGCCTGGGTGGAACAGCGTGAGGTTGGTTTGTAAATGTTTATAAGCCAGAAGTATAATCAGTAGAGAAGGACCTGGGCTCACGTTACAGACTAGAAGGCAGTTACCAGAACAAGGTTACGAAGTGGAGAAAAATGGGAGAGGGAGGTTGAGAATAGGGAAAGCTTGCATAACATCCCACTTCTCCGCTATAGCATACTCTAGAGAGTGGGGATTTTCAAAACAAACGTTATTGAACATCTCCCTGGTATTGTATCTCCATATTGTTTTTTTCCCCAGCTCCATTTTCCTTTATTTCCAGTTGTTTTTTTTTTTTTTTGTGCTCATTAAAAGCAAACCTGTATTTATTGGCTGATTGGCCAATGCCACCCACTTTAGACAAAGAAAGACATCTGCTCATGCATTGAAGGTCCGTTCAGAACTCGGAAGGGCGGCAGCGCCTCCCTGCAGTGTCGCTCATGGGCAGTTGGAGCCCATGTCTGAGAGGATACCCTGGGCCGGGGCTGGGCTGCAGGCTTTCACATCTGTTCACTTCTGACCTGGCCTCAAAGGAGGTATTACAATGTGTTTCAACCCTTTATTTTCCCCATCCTAATTCACCAAAGTGTTTAATAAGTAACAAGGATGTTTCTAGCAATTTAGCACTTCATTAGTAATGTGTTCCATTATAATATGTATCACCAAAATCAGCTCCATTCAGACAACCATTTACTGCCTTCACAAAAGATAATGACTTCTAATTCTCATGACTGGAGCATCTTAGAAACCTTATAAGTGGTTTGCTACTTTTCATTAAGGTATCTTTCAGAGAGATTTTGGACCTTGCAAAAAAGTAAATAAAGCTCATGAAAATTGAACCGCAGATAAGCAAATAAAATTGAATAAACACACATAGAGAACCCCTCGGGGACACTGCACTGTGACTGTGCAAAGATAGGTTTTGTGTTTTTGCATGAAACAAAATCCATTTCTTAAATCAGTGAATTTTAATTTTAACTTCTCCCATACCTAAGGGAGCTAAAAACACCGTCTTTATTTCATGGAGATGTGGGTTTATACAATCAAACAATATTGTGCGGGAGCATCTAAATGTTCTATAATATGGTTGAGAAGGCTTTTGAAGCCAATAGACTATTTGGGGGGTAGAAATTGGTTCACATGATAGCTTGACCCCAACTAATAGTGAATGTGGCAGAAATCTCTCCTTAATTCCTGGTTGCACGGTGACATTGCCTGTTTGTGTTACTTCTTGTATCTTCCCCACAGCACCTGGCACAGCACTGGACACTTAATGGGTGGGTCAGTGGCCCCAGTTGCTTGATTGCAGATTGCTGTTACCTAGCGTGAGTTGAGAGAACACCCTGTGGTAGGCACTCTGCAGAGATGTTCAATGCCACCTCATTTGTCCAGTGGTTGGAGTTCACTCTTGTTAGTAGCAATTTTTTTCTGTTATTTTGTGTTAGCCAATTGCAACAGAAATTATTTTATAATATAATGACTATGTCCTTGTTTCCCTATAAAGAAAAGACAAAATATTAGGTTCCTACACCTAATGGTACAGATGGAAAGCAGGACTCAAAATATAAAGTAGTAGGAAGACTTATGAAAGGGAGAGCAGGATGAGGAGCACAATGGAGGCAAATGGGAAGTGGCCTACCATGGAGACAGGGCTTTACTTCTTCCCATCAGGGCAGTTGTGGTATCTACCTGGACCAGTGTGGTGTGGAAGGTGAGACTGCTTCCCTTTGTATGATGTAATATACCGTCACTTAAGGAAGTACCTTTTTAGAGGTTGCTATCTAACTCTGACATTTTTAAAAACGATATCTCAGTTAGCTATTGCTGCATAACAAAGCATTACAAAATGCGGTTGCTTAGCTGGGTGTGGTGGCGCATGCCTGCAATCCCAGTACTTGGGAGGCCGAGGCAGGAAGATCACAGGTTCAAAGACAGTCTCAGCAAGTAGTGAGATTCTTATCAACCTAGGGAATACTGTTTCAAAAAAATAAAATAAAATAGGGCTGGGGGTGTAGCTTGGAGGTAGAATATCCCTGGGTCCAATCCCCATTGCCACACACACACACAAAATCAAAATTTAGTTGCTTAAACCGTAAATATGTATTACCATTTCTGAGTGTGTGGATAAGCTAGGTGGATCTTCTGGTCTCACCTGGGCTCACATGTGCACCAGGAGTCATCTGTGGGTCAGCTAGACAGGGGGTCTAAGCTGTTCTCTCTCATGTTTGTGTAGGGGCAGTTGACTATTGATTGATATGAAATGGTTGTGACAGGGGCAAAGGCTTTTCTTCCTCATGGTCTCTCATCCTCCAGCAGACCAGCCTGGCTTTGTTTCCATGCAGTGTCAAAGTTCCAAGAGAACAAGTAGAAGCATGAGAGGCCTCTCGAGGCCTGGGCTCAGGATTCACATACCATGGCCATGTCATAATCTTGGGGCCAAAACAAGTCAGCCAAACCAGATTTAAGGATAGGGAGATAGATTCCATTTCTTCATGGCAAGATCTACAAAGTCACATCGCCAAAGGCATAAACTCAGGGAAAAGAATATTTTGAGACCTTTTGCAATAAATCCACCACAAAACCAACCTTGAAAGTACTGGAAAACAGCATTTCTCTAGCGTACTTTGTCACAGCTCACATCTCTGGTGTCCCCTGGGCCTTGTCATAAATGTGCATACCTGTTCCTGTGGAAAGAACTCAGATTTCAGCCTCCTAAGATTTTCTTCAGCCTCCTTCGTAGGTTGTTCTGTCTTCCCATTTGTTTGGGGAAGAAGTCAGCCAAACCAAGGGTCAACAGAGCAAAGGCCCATTAAACAAAGTTGCTTAGCTTTACTGATCGTAATCGTCATATTGATCACCGGTATTGACAAATCTGCCCTCGTCAACAGACACATTCATTGGAATAGAGTGATTGGTAGGCTGCCTCATCCTTTACTAAACATTTAATAATGTTCATTAATAATGATGTTTATCAAAGGGACATCAGTGCACATGGCACTCTCCTGCCACTGAAGTGCTGGGTGCTGGGACGCACTCGGGTCACACACCATTGGAATACTTTATGGGTTCCATTCTTCCCTCAAGAAATGAAGCTGGCTTTTCTTAGGTAAAGGTGAGTCTTATCTATATCTTAGAATACAGTCTTTTATCTTTTTAAGCTCCACCCCTTGGGAAGTGATATAGGAACTCATATTTACTTTGCACTAAGAAAAAGATTGGCTTTTCTTCCTCAGTTTCAGGTATGGAAACCCAAAGAAAGCTACCATGAATAATGTTGCAGTGGACATGGAAGTGCCAATCTCTCTTTGAGACATCAATTTCAATTCTTTTGGACAAATACCTGGAAGTGGGATTGCTGGATCTTATGGTTGTCCTATTTTTATTTTTTGAGAAGCCTCGATACTGTTTTCTATGGTGGCTGTACCATTTTACATTCCCACCCACAGTGCATGAGGGTTCTAATTTCTCCACATCCTCATGAACACTGGCTGGCTTTTTCTAAATTAATAGTCATCCTAATAGGTATGAAATGACATCTCACTCTGGTTTTCATTTGCATTTCCCTGATGATTAGTGATGTTGATTACCTCTTCATATACCTGTTGGCCATTTGTACATTTCCTTTGGAGAATTGTCTACTTAAGTCCTGTGCCCATTTTTAACTGGTTTATTTGTTGCTATTGAATTATAGGAGTTCTTTGTATATTTTGGACATGAAGTCCTTATCAGATTCTTCATAATAGCTAGAATATGGAAATGACCTAAGTATCCATTGATGGTGAATTGACAAAGAAAGTGGGGTACATATAAACAATAAAATATTATTCAATCCTAAAAAGGAGGAAATCCTGCCAGATATGACAACATGGGTGGACCCGAAGGACATTATACTTGGTAAAATAATCCAGACATAGAAAGACAAATTCTGCATGATCCTACTTACAAAAAGTATCTAAAATATTCAAAGTCAAAGAAGGAGAGACTAGAATGGTGGTTGCCAGGGACTGGGAAGAGGGGAGGAATAGGAAGTTGCTATTTAATGTGTATAAAGTTTCAGTTATGTAAGATGAATAAGACCTAGAGATCTGCTGTGCCACATATGCTGATAGTTAACCATACTGCATCTGCTCACTTAAAATTTTGTTAAGAGGGTAGATCTCATGTATGGTGTTATCACACCCTCTACACATACACACACACACACACACACACACACACACACCGTAGACAACACATGACACCAAAGTCAAATACAGCAAAGGGTCACAAGGAAGCTTTTGGAGGTGATGAATATGTTTATCACCATGATCATGGTGATGATATCATGGTAGTATATATTTCAAACTCATCAAATTGTATACATTAAATATGTGCAGATTTTTTATATATAAATTATACCTCAATAAAACTGTGAAAAAAGAAAAAAAGAAAGAAGCTGCAGAAAGGACTCTGACAAGACCAGTTTGGGCCTGGATGTCCACCACTGTTCAATCAACTGCCTCCAGGGGGTGAACATTAATGCCCTAACTGGGCAGTTTCTATGGCAACCTGTTCATGGAGGAAGGATCAATCCTCAGAAGGATGCCAGGGGAGGGAGTTGGGGTGGGAGTGGGGGTGGGGCTGTAGTGGGGGGCAGGGAGCTTAATGTGTAAAACAATGTTTCTCTATTTTAGATATTCTGGACTAGCTTGCAGGTGCCATTTGGCTACATAAACACATTTTCAAACAATTAAAATACAATATGGTACTACAATAAAAGCTATGTATAGTATTTACTCTGTCTTTGACTTAAATATTTAGGTGTCCTCAGATTCTACAAGGAGGTACAGATGAATTACTGGTTGTATTATGAAATGTGCTTTTCTGCATGATTCCCCAATATCAGCTTTCTAACTTCTTCACTTCTTCACACGGTTACCTGAGATTTATGGTTTGTGGACACCTGGATTGAGGGGGTTTTGTTCCACTAATAGCGCTGGCTTGCTGGCAGAAGTCTTGACACACGATGGCACTGGCTTTTGCCATGGTGCCGTGGTTTAACTCTGCCCGTCCCTCCCTGCTCTAAGCTCCACTTTCTCACTCAACCAATCGCCTGAGCGCTCAGTCCTCACATGGCCCATCTGTTGGTTGTATGGGTGCACCCTAAGGAAAAGAGAACATTAGGCCAGGCTTTATAGAGGAAAACAAGCTAATCATTGTCCCAATGGATAACTACTATGTTACTCATTACACCAATAGTGGTCCAAAGGAAGCGTATGTAACAAATGAGAGGAAGAAAATAACTGCTGCTTAGGGTTTTAAATGCTCAACTTCAAAAGACTCTAACTACTAGGTGAAAATATCTCCAGTGCATGACTCCGAAACAATTCTAGAAAGCACGCGAGAATAGCCCATGTGCTACCTTCAGAATTTGTCCCTTTCACGGCTGCCGTTTTCTAAAATGAGGACTTTAGGTTCCCCAAAGAGTCTCAGTACAAATCTCCTCCCTCCTCCAATGTCCCCACTTGATCCCTGGATGTCACCAGTTCCAGGACCCATGAATCTGTTTGGCATTATATTCCTTGCTGAGAGAAGAATTGTGTGCAGAGCTGGTGTCTAACTTCTTCATAACTTCAACCAATAAGGTTAGAAAATAAACAAATGAAAAAGCCAGTCCTCCTTCTCCTCCTTCTCCTCCTCTTCATCCTCCCCCACCAACTCCACTTCTGTCTCTTTCTTTTTCCTCTCCTAGCCTTCCTGAGTAGAAGTTGGGGTTTCCCATCACCAGATTTCCTTGTGGAAAGTCAAGTCCTGTCTGTGTGAATCAAATAAGCATTTGTAAGTCAGATATTTTTGAGCAACAGCAAGGCATAATGTTTTTCTGGTAAAAGGCTGCTCTTCTTGGCTTACCCTGGCTTGACAACTTCCTTGGTTGGCACAGGACTGCTTCTACTATCTCTTCATGTTCCTGTTGCCTGTCTTGGAAAGGGTATAAATATTTACATGCAAATTTGTAGTTCAGGCTTTTCTTATGAAACTATTTCACCTTTCCCTGGGTACCAGGAAGGCCCCCTACACCCCATGCAATTAGCATCAATGGACTGCTTGCTGGTACTGTTAAATAGAACACAGAGGAGCTGCATTGGTTTCTGCTGGTGTGTTTGCTTATTTTCCCCAGTTTGTACACAGAACATAAGAGGACCTGCACTAACTACTGCTGTTAAGCCCTGATTGCTGCCCACGCATTATTAAGAACAACAAAGTGGGAGCCCTTTTGTTCTCTGCTCTCTCAGAGGGAAGAGCAACTCAGCCCTGCCCCACTGAAGTCATATGCTTGCCCTCCTGCTGCTTCACACTCTGAAACTATGCATCTGAGTTGAACGAAATGGTCTGGGGAAGGTTCCATTTGTAAAATATTTTGATGCACTGGTTTGGTTCATCTTACTTTATATCAACAAGCATTTGTTTAGGATGTATTCTTTGCTGTTTGGGTTGTACAGAAACCAAGTCACTATCCCTGCCCTCAAGGATCTCACAGTATATGGTGGAAAGTGATACTAAATAAATTAATATTGTGTTTGAAACAAGCTACAAGAAAGAATGTAGAAGTTACTATGGAAACAAAATGAGGCACACTAATCCTACCAAGGCAAGACAGGAAGCTTTCCAGGGATAGTGATGATAGAACCAAATCTTCAAGGAGGAGCATCGATTTTTTTTCAACATTTTTTTCATTCACTTAACAATATTAAAATTTCCATGTATTAGGCAGATGAAGACTGCAGTGACTATGTGGATAGAACGAGGTGATATTTGGTGGATGGAGATATGCCAGGAAGGGGTAAGACCATGGGCAGAGGCATGGATAGGCAATAGAAGGTGTTGTATCAAGAAACTGCTAAAATATATAGAGGGGACTGGCAAGGCAGGAAAGAGGACATAAGGGCATAAATGCTAAAGAAGTTGAAGTTTATTCTGCATAGGAAAGAAACTATCCAAGGATCTTAATAGTGATATGATCAGGTATGTATGTATGTATGTATGTATGTATGTATGTATTGTACAGGGGATTGAACTCAGGGGCATTCTACCTTGCAGCTATTTTTTATTTTTATTTTGAAACAGGGTCTCTCTAGGTTGATGAGAGTCTCACTACTTGCTGAGGCTGTTCTTGAATCTGTGATCCTCCTGTCTCAGCCTCCCAAGTACTGGGATTACAGGTGTGCACCACCACACCTGGCTCAGAACTGTGTTTTAGAAAGATAATCCTGACCTGTTTAAGGATGGCCTAGGTAGAGACAAGACTTGGAGATCAATTAGAAGGCTATTGCTAGCCAGGCACGGTGGAGCACGCTTGTAATCCCAGTACTTGGGAGGCTAAAACAAGAGGATCACAGGTTCACAGCCAGCCTCAGCAATTTAGTGAGGCCTTCTGCAACTTCGTGAGACCCTGTTTCAAAATGAAAAATAAAATAGGGCTGGGGGTGTATCCCAGAGGTAGAATGTTCCTGGGTTCAATTCCTAGCACCACACACACACACAAAGGCTATTGCTATAATTAATAGAAGAGATTGATGGCTTGGATTGGATAAAGTAGTGATATTGTATTGGCGAAGAGGGTACAAATGTGAGACACACTTGGAATTTAGAAATGACAGGCCTCAGTGTCTGATGCAGTATAGTGGATGGAGGAGGAGGATGACTCCAAGTTTTTAGGTTCAGATGAGCAGCTGTAAGAGCAGACTTCTGCTGGGTTAGAGAAGACAGAAGCATGAGAGGACTTGAGGAACGAGGGCAGTGAGTTATGTTTTGAACCACTTAGGTTTGAAATGCCTGTGAGGATGTCTTTGGGCAGCCACAATTGTAGGTCTTGAAATTTTAAGAAAGGCTGGGTTTGGAGGTATCATTAGAGGAACCATGTCCATAGGTGGTAAACCAAGGGAGTTGATGAGGATACATGGGAGAGGTCATGTGAGAAGAAAATGAGACAAAAGAGGAAACGTAAGGACAGAAATACTTAAGGGGCCAAGGCTGTCGAAGAGAAGCCAGCAAGGAGACCAGGAAGAAAAAGAAACCAAAGAGACAAGAGAACCAGAAAGATCATCCATTCAGAAGCGAAAATAAAAAGAATAGAAAGAAAGAAAGAAAAAGAAAATAACACAAAAAGAAAGAAAGAAGGAAGGAAGAAAGAAAGGAAGGGAGGGAGGAAAAGAGGAAAGTAAAGAGGGGAAAGAAGGAAGGGAATAAAAGAAATAAATGAATACAAAAAGAAAGGAAAAAAGAGAAAAGTAGGAAGGAAGGGTTGATGGGAGAAAAGAAGGAGAGAGAGAAAGATGCTCCACAGAGGCAAGAAAGAAGAGGACACAAATGAAGCTTTTGGATTGGCAGTTAGGAAATGACCTTTGAACTTCAAGCAGTTTGGTAGAGTTTTAGAAAACTATGGATTCTTTCCTAGTTGAATCTGGTTTGTGGGGATTTTCCTTGCAAAGGGCAAACAATGCTTTTGATTGTCCTTTAAGAAACAAAGCTCACTGACATAGGTCCAGTTTGGTTCAAGCTTTAACAAATGAGTTTGGTGCGATCTGCTGTCTGGGTTCACAGTTCAGGGCAGTAAAGATCTGCCTCCAGCACGTGGCTGTCTTCTGCATCCTTGCATGACAATGACTGGTTTTTGGAAATAGACCTTCTCTGGAAGACCCTTGTCCCAGCTGGTAAGTTTGTGACTTCAGCACCTGATCTTGTCACTTCAGAGACAGTCTTTTTGTCTAGGGGTCTGATTATAGAATTTTTCCAGTGTACTGGGATCTTGCTTCTAAGGATAACACATTGTTTCTTTCTCTTTTCTATTGTGTTAGTTTCCTTCTGTGTCCAGGAGTGATTTTTAGGGCTCTGGGGCAGACGTATTTTATGAAGTAAATTGGGAAGCTACAACAGAGAGTACACGAGGAAATTTATTAAAGGGAGAGAAAGAAATTGAGAGAGGAAAGATGCTGTGGAAAAGAACCACAGATTAACCAAAGAGTTAGGAAACAGGAAATAAACAAGAAGGAGAAACAATGGTTCAGGGAGATACAAAAGTAAAAGCAAAATAGTCTTACAGGTGCATAGTAGACGCTCTCAAAATGTTTGCTGGGTAAATGAATCAAGAGAAAGCCGGGGCTGCTGTAAACTCATCCTTCTCTGGTGAGCCTCTGCAGATGGGTACCACTGGCCCTTTCCTGTTGTGATCCAGAGGAGGCCTCAAGTTTGGGGGTCAATCCTGCCCCCTTCCAGCAGGTGAGATGAGGGAGTCCGGGCAGCCTGGCTGTCACCTGAGCCTCCTGTACTGCAGTGAGGTGCTCATCTTTTCACGTTTGCTTGGATGTTGTTCAGATAAGCTGGACCCCAAAGGGCTTCCGGGTAGTAAATGGCCCCACTGAGCTTGTACTTTGTAAAGACAACCAATTTGTCTGTCTTTGGAAAGTGATAGATGCGACGCCCCAGTATCACACAGAAATGAATTGGCTCTGAAATCTTCCTTTCACTGCTCAGAGAGAATCTGCATTCAGATAATGTCCAGTTGCTGAGGTCATCTGGTTGCTAGAATGGACACTGTGTTGTCACCCAACATCCAACCCCTGCCTGATTTCCCCTTTGTAACAGAATCCCAGATTTGTTCTGGAACCCCTCCTTCCCCTACATGACTTAGGGGAAGGTGGTCCGCTTTTCCTTGCTAGAGGAAGATCTGATCTGCCAGTGCTCATCCTCACTTCCCTTTGCCATTTATGGGATTAGCAGTGTGCATGCAAGATGTCAGGGGGAGACCCTCAGACAGGAGCCATTGTCTGACTTAAGCAAAACAACAGACAGGCACAGGTGACACTGGCTGCAGGCAGCCCTGGAATAAGAAACCCACATTCCATGAGGACGCTGTCTCTCTACCTTTTTACTAGGTTTCTCTGGTTATTGGCATCCTTCTCTCAAATGGCTCTACATGAGGAGATGGTGGTGGGCGCCAGGCCAAGGCTAAGATTCGTATAGTCTCACAACCTGAGAGAGGCAGCGCTTGACCCCAGCTTCAGTTAGGAAATGCCTAAGAAAGAAATATAACCTGCCTGGCTTGGATAGTTTGCTCATCCACAACCAATCGCTGTGGCCAATGGGATGAAGTTCTCTGATGAACTCATTTTGGGTCAGGTGTCCACTCCTTAATCTATCACTAGCCATACAGGTAGGGTCCCAGAAGAAGATGCCAGCCTCCAGCAGTTCCCAAAGGAGGTTTCCTGGAGATTGCCAGGAGAATAGCATCCTCGTTCTTAATGAAGTGCCACATGAAGAAGCTCTGTCTCGAAGCTGGGTGTGGTGTTACATGTCTGTAACCCCAGTGCTTGGGAGGCTGAGACTGGAGGATAGCAGGTTTGAGGCCAGCCTCAGCAACTTAGCAAGACCCTCAGCAACTTCTTAGTGAGACCCTGTTTCAAAATAAAAAATAAAAGGGGCTTGGGGGTGTAGCTTGGAGGTAGAACGCCCCTGGGTTCAATCCCCAGTACCAAAAAAATATGCTCTCTCTCTTCTGGGAGGTTTGAAGCTTCTAAGGCCATTTTGCAACTGTGTGGACTGTCAGACAACATGTAAACATGTAGAGGAAGGCTTATCAGAGCAGGTAGCAGAGACACAGAACTGGAGCCTCTGGATCGGACCCACCCTGAAGGCTGCCCTTTCTCAGGCCTTTGAGTCAATAACTCTCCTTTTTCTCAAAGTCATTTCTAACTGGTTGTTTTGTAACTGGCAGCTAAAATCACCCTAGCTGGTATAAGGTGGGTGGGGATGGGAGGGATACTGTTCTAGGAAAAAAGAGGAGATGCTGAGGCCCTAGGTCACTGTGCACTAAGATGAGGATGGTGAGTGTACGGCATGGAGGATGTCTGTTGTGGTTTGGATTTTGAATGCCCCCCGACCTTGTGTGGTAGACAAGGCAGCCATGTTGGAGGCAGGAGTAGTTGCTGGGGGGTCCCTGGGGGCGTGACTGGGGATAGTGTTTTGGGGGCAGGCTGCTGCAGCTTCTTCTTCTTCTCTCTCCCCTGCTGCTATGAGCAAGTAACAAGCTCTCTCCTTCTCTGCTTCTTGCCATCATGCCCTGAGGACCTGTAGCCTCGACTCCTGCAATGGAATATATATATACTGAAATTTTCAGAACTCTAAGCAAATAACTCTTCCTTCTGTAAGTTGTTTTTTGTCCTGTATTTGGGTCACAGTGATGGGAAAGCTGACTAATACAATACCTATGGGGCTGGCAGAGCCATTTGACCTGAACTTCATTTGGAGAACAGAACCTTGGACTTTTGCTGATATTCAGTGGTAAATTTGGGCAGGGAGCAGGGTGAAGCCTCCTTATAACTACCAATCCTCTAAAAAATTCCTCCATAACTGATGACACCAATTTTGAGAAAGGGAGGCAAGATCTGAGGGCAGGGGCTGTCACTGAAGTGCAGAGAGAACCTGGTGGCATTACATGTCAACCCTTGGTCCCCGGGGCAGGCAGGCTGAGTCTTCGTTTCTGGAGAGTGGTGGATCCGTGGGGAGGCGAAGCTGGCACCTCAGGGTGGGGCTGCGGCATCTCTACCCCAATGCCCCTTCTCTGCTTCTTCAGGATTAGCTTCTGATGTGCTGTAGGTGCCATAAAGCAGAGCCAGGCTAAGGTCAGTGCCACATGAAAGAGGTGGTTCTTTGAAGCCAGGGCTGGCTGCAGAGAAGGCATTCTCAGAGGACAAGGAGGGCAGCAGGGCAAACCCCAGCATCAGTTTGGAGGACTCCAGCTTGGCCAGCTGCTTGGGAAACTTTTCTTCCCCAGGTGCCAGCTTCTCTCCAGACCTCTGTGGCTTAGAGAACCTTCTCATCTCTCTTTCTCTCACCCCAGCCCAGGCTCAGGGGACAGTGCGGCCTTGTTCCACAACTTGATTTCTGAGTGGCCTCTTGTTTGGGGGCCCAGGGAGCAAGAACTAACTGTGAAGCAAGGAAAGTACTGCCCCGGGAGCTGGGCCGTGATTTCTTTTTGTCCCCTGCCAAGTGCCCCTCTAATCTAGGACAGAGGCCCTGCTCCCAGTGGGGAGCCCAAAGGGGGCTCCGGCCTTCAGGCATGGGGAAGTGGGACTTGAGGTAATATTAACAAAAGCCTCATAGATATCCGGGGACAGTCTGAGGATCTCAGTTTGAGAAGTTTTCAGCCTAACTTGATAAATATGTATATGAATGTGAGTATATGTGTGTGCATGTCTGTGTAAATGTGTGTATTTCCTATCTCTGTGATTTCATGATGGATGAATACAATTAGAACCCTAAATTTGGTAGGTCTGGTTTATCAGAAACTGGCCTGACTTTTTACAAGCCTAAGTCTTAATAGATTCTTAGCTCTTGCTCTTGTGTCTTTGCTCTGTAGAGCTATATGAATTGACCTGGTTCTGTAAACAAGCTCTGTTTGCTTGACAAGTAAAGCCTGGCTTGCGTGTTGCTTGTGTGTATACACGTGCCAGTTGATGAGCACTTGCCATAGTTTGTATGTCTCTGCCATAGGTGTGCTGGGCATGAACTTGGAGATTCTCACATATATGAAGGAAAATATGTGAATCAATCCTTCCTTCCTTCCTTCCTTCCCTCCCTCCCTCCCTTGTGTGTGTGTATACCCAGGGGCATTCTACCTCTGAGCTACACCCCCAGCCCTTTTTCTTTTTCGAAACCGGGTCTTGCTAGGTTGCTGCGAGAGCCTCACTAAGTTGCTGAGGCTGTCTTCAAACCTGCGATCCTCCTGTCTCAGTCTCCTATGTACTGGGATTACAGGAGTGCACCACCATGCCCGGTTTATGTGGACTCTTTCTTAAAATGTAGACCAGCCTCCTCACTGGGCTTAACACTGCCAATCCATTGGTGATCACCTTCAGGGTTCCTTGAATTTTCTCACCAAAGTATCCCTAAAACAGGAGTTCTTGATACTTACTGCCCATTGGAATCAACTGGGGAACCTTCAAAAATATGGACTCCTGGGCTTCATCCTCAGATATTGGAGTCTAGGCAAATGGTCTAGGATTGAGTTTGGGCCCACGTGCTATGGTTTAAATGTGGTTTGTCTCCACCAAAACTCATGTCAAAATTTGATTCCCAGTATAAATGATGTTGGCAGGTGGTGGGACTATTAAGAGGTGATTTGGTTGTTAAGAGGGATTAATGTCTGTGTGTGTGGAGGGGGGTACTGGGGATTGAACCTAGGGATTTTCTATCTCTGAACTATACCCCCAGCCCTTTTTATTTTTCCTTTTGAAACAGAATCTCACTAAGTTGCTGAGGCTGGCCTCGAACCTGTGATCCTCTTGTCTCAGGCTCCCAAGTAATGGGATTACAGGCATATGCCACCACGCCTGGCAGATTAATGTCTTTCTTGATGGGAGTGGGTTCTTTCTTACAAGCGTAAGTTGTTCTAAAGAGAGGCACCCTCTTGTATTTTCTCTCTCCTCCCCGTGCCTGTTTGCTATTCTACTTTCTGCCATGAGTTGAAGCATGATGAGACCCTCTCCAAAAGCTGAGCAGATACTGGTTCCACGATCCTGGACTTGCCAATCTTCAGAACTGTAGACCGAAATAAACCTCTTTCCTTTATAAGCTTCCCAGTCTCAGGTATTCTCTCATAGCAACAGAAAACAAACTAAGACACTAGGTGATATTTAAAGTTCCTCAGATGATCCTCAAGTGTGACTAGAATTGAGAACTGTGAGCTAAAAGAGGAGGCATGAGCAACTCTGCTCTAAGCATGGCCCAAGCTGCCCATACCTAGGGTGGAATTTCTGATTTTGCCTCTTTTTAATTAAATGATCTTTACTAACTAAACTTAAGATATCCATAATGTAACTGTAATATTTTAAGTTACTTACAAGTTAAATTTCTACTATAAGAAGTTGCACCATAATTTTCCTGTGCCTCTCATGACATCACACAACTCCATGCTTCTGGACCCAGGTGAACCCCAATAATGTGAGCTATTGCCTGTTCACCTGTGTCTCCCATGATGCCCTTCACCTGCAGGTCTTTAGGATGTGTTTGCTAATGTTTACCAAAAGAACAGGTCGTTTGTCCTCAAAGGTTCCTCGGTTCTTGTCTTCATTCAGAATGTAGAGTGGCTCTCCATGGCCTGGTATTCTGATTCTGAAATAGGACACAGATGCAAAGTGGTTCAGGAGGTTATATTAGGAGGCTTGTGATCAAACTTTTTAAAAAGTTAGTTATGTACTTGTTTTGTTGTATTAAATAAATACAAATGGGACTTAAAACTTGTGAAATTTGTGATCATTTCTTAGAATGAGGCTAAATTTTAAAAAATGAGTGGTTTTAAATTTAAGTTAAAGAAAATTACTATGCAAATATAGTGCTCCCTTTGTATCCATGGGGCTTAGTTCCAAGATATCCCCCCACCCGCCATGGAATAGCAAAATCCAAGGATGCTCAAATTCCTTATATGTGGCATAGCATTTGCATATAACCAATGCACATCCTCCCTTATTCCTTAAATCATCTCTAGATTACTTATAATACTTAATACATTGTAAATGGCTGGTAAATAGTTGTTATATTTTTAGGAAATAATGACATAAAAATCTATACATGTACAGACACAATTTTAGAAAATTTTTTCAATCTGTGGTTGGTTGAATCTGTAGATGTGCAACCCCTGGATATGGAGGGCCAACCATTAGAGTACAGCTGGTACTTGGATGTGGCAAGGTCACTAAGTAGTAAATGAGTACCAAAGGATGACATTCAGAGACCTCCTGAAACTGGTCCCATCCTACACTTCCAGCCTTATTTTTACTCCTCCCCGCTAGGTTCTCTGCTTTGTTAAAAGGCTTACAAATAGTCCCACTAATAGTGAGTAAAGCTGGGCATGGTGGCACATACCTCTAATCCCAGTACTTAGGAGGCTGACACAGGAGGATCCCAGGTTCAAGGCCAGCCTTAGCAACTTAGCAAAGCCCTCAGTAACTTAGTGAGACCCTGTTTTCAAAAATAAAGAAAATAGCTGGGCGTGGTGGTGCACACTTGTAATCCCAGTACTTTGGGAGGTGGAGACCAGAGGATCAGGGTTCACGGCCAGCCTCAGCTCGCTCTCTCTCTCTCTCTCTCTCTCTCCCTGTCTTTCCCTGTCTGTCTCTCTCTCTCTACTTAGTGAGGCCCTCTGCAACTTCATGAGACCTGGTTTCAAAATAAAGTATAAAAAATAGGGCCGGGGATGTAGCACGGAGGTAGAACGCCCCTGGGTTCAATCCCCGGTACCACAAAAAAAAAAAAAAAAAAAAGGGCAGGAGTGTAGCTCAGAGGTAAAATGCCCTTGAGTTCAATCCCCAGAAGAAAAAATAAAATGAGTAAAGACATGGATGAGTTGAGAAACTATTCTACCTATTTAAAGGAATAGTCTCTCCAGGTTCAAGGGGAGGAGATAAAAAGGCCACATCTCAGTGGGTAGAGTGGCAAAGTTCTTTGCCTGTGGGTATGAGGCATTCTATCTCCTAGGTACACCCCAAACTATTTATATCTTTGTTTTGAAACAGGTTTTCACTAATCCACTTCATGGATTTCATATACATATGAAGGTTATGTTTAGGATAAATGCGCAAGATATACTCTCCTCCTCCTTCTCTCCATCATGACAAGACCTGGGGATACAACGTGACAGGAAGACCTCCATTCAGCTGGTCATCCAGGCCAAGGTGCTTGGGGCTTCAACATCTTCCTTCACACCTATGGGAAGTGCTGATGCCCAAAATGGCCTGTTGGAGGGACGACGAAGCTCATGGTGGGCCCGGCTGTGTGGCAGTGCATGCCAGTTCTCTGCTACTTGGCAATACACTTTGACCCCTCGAGCAAGTTGCCCTGATTTGCACCTGTTTTTATTCTGCCTATTCCTCCAAGGACACCCACCGAAGCTGAGGGAGGGGGCAGTAGGTTAGTCAACAATGCGGTGATGGAGAGAGGGAGGGCCCTAGATTCAGATGGACTTGGGTTTGAACCCCAGCTCTGCCAACAGTGGCTTTGGAAAAATTTCTAAGACTCAGGTGCCTTATCAATTCAGTGCAGATAATGATAAGAGCATCTGTCTCACCGAACAGCTCTGAGGATTAAACAAAGTAATGGAGATAAAAATGTTCATTTGTGAGTGTGGCAAGGAGGGGGAGTCTCAGGAATCATCTATTAATAATAATTCCATTTATTGAGTGCTTACTGCATGCTGGAGATTTTGCTAACATTGGCTATCTAGTTGCTGAAAGTTTTGTGAGATGGGTATTTTGGTCTCCATTTTAAGGTGTAGAAAGAGATTAAGTACAATCCTAGGATCCGGGAAGCTGGATTTGAATCCAGGTTTTTCTAACTCTGGCCTTGGACAGAGCTTCCCAGGAGCAAGTGTGGGTATGGGCCTTGGTGATGGCTCTGGGTGACGGAGCCTGTCAGGTGGTCATGGCCCAGTGTGCTCTCTCACGGTTCCCTGCAGATGGCCCCAGAGTCACTGGCCATTAACCCCGAGGTCATGGAGAAACACAGCTGCTGTCATCCGAGATGAAAACGTACTTATTTACTGAAGTCAGTGGGAGAACGCCAGTTTCTGTGGGAAAGAGTGGTTGGGGTGACATAAGGGGTTGCTGGACAGAATATAGAGAGGCTGGGGGGGAGGGGAAGGTGAGGACAGGATGGAGGTTACAGTGTGGTGACCTTTGATCTTCCTAGAACATACTGTGTGTCTTCTCAACACTGGACCTTTGCACATGCTCGTCTTCTGTTGGTATTCATTTATTCATTCAGTCAATATTTTTGAGGTCCTCTAATGTGCTGTTTACTATTACATCGGCTGGGGTGGGCATATTGAGCAAGATAAACAGGTGTGTACCTTCTTGGAGCTTACTGTCAGGTTGTAGGGTTAAGGGGAAAGCAAAAAATATTCATATTCATATAAACAAATGAGTGAAAAAGATCATCCCATATTTGTGATCTATGAATCGCTAAGAAGAAAATAAATGAGGTAATGGAAAAAAGAATAACCTGGAACACTCCCCAGACCTAATTGTCCTTTAAGATATAACCCAGGTAGCAAGTCCTTTTGACCTAACAAGTCTTGGAAAGATGAGTCTACTGTGCTACCAGGGCACCGGATTGCCACTGACACCACCTTACTTCCTGTTTGTCTACTCCTCTGTCTCTCACCTAGCCTGAGCGTTTCTTGAGGACAAGAACTAGGTACTGCCAGGCATGGTGGTGCACGCTTGTAATCCCAGTACTTTCGGAGGTGGATACCGGAGGATCCGGGTTTGCGGCCAGCCTCAGCTCTCCCCCCCCCCCGCCTCTCTCTCTCTTTCTCCTTAGTGAGGCCCTCCGCAACTTCGTGAGACCCGGTTTCAAAATAAAGTATAAAAAATAGGGCCGGGGGTGTAGCGCGGAGGTAGAACGCCCCTGGGTTCAATCCCCGGTTCCGCAAAAAAAAAAAAAGAACTAGGTACTGTGCCTGGTACCTCTAAGGTGTCTGACATAGCACAGCATGGCTGTTCCACAATTACTTGTTGAATGGATGGTTGGATGATTTATGCTTGGTGTGCTTCAGGGTAAGACATTAAGCTCACTTCTAGTGCGATTATGTCCCCCAAACTGTGATCTGTTTGTATTCTTCCTAATTGCTAGTGGTTGCCCTCTTTTTTTTAAACATATTTTGGGATTTTAATGAAGGAGAATGATTTGCACTGCAGCATATGGCTACTTTAATTAAGCAAAGGGTATCATTTTAGTAGCATAATAAATAGTGCATAATTTATCAGGCCTCATGTGTATTTTGCAAGTATACCATGTGGGCCTTATAAATCTTTCTATATTGAGGAGGGGTGGAAAGAATTCCTGTTGATCTGATGCAAGACAGTGCATGGAAAAAATGAGCCAAACATATTGATTGCCCTAAAAGAGGCAGCTATTCACACTGGAATCATCTGGGGGTTCCCTGGCCACCCCGAAATACAGAGAAACTGAGAAGGGAGAGTAGGAATAGAGTAGGAATGGGGAAGAGCCAGCAGCCACTGTTATGGGACTAACACTTCATGTTTGCTGCTCATGATTAATAGATGTTGCTATTCACGGAAGAGGCAGGACTTTGTAGAAAGAGGTGCTGCTTGGAGAACTGAAAAATGGCCGTGGGCTCCTGGGTTTTGTTGCTAAGCATTTGCCCAGGGCTGGAGAATTAGAATCCATCTGGGAGAAGGAGAGGACTAAAAATAAGATAGGGGAAAAGCAAGCTTAGCATTTGTGTGTGATGGAAATCCAGAAATACGGAGATGTGGCAAAGAAACACTGAACAGGTGAGAAACAGATTTTGACCAGCTGCAGGACAGGTTGTTTGGGACCAGAGCTTTTTGACAAGGGCAATGGTGCCCAGTGCTGTGGGACTAGGATGCTCAGCCTCCAGGAAAAGGGAACTAGGATGAGGGACAGTTCTAAGAGTGAATTTCCCCCTAAAGTGCTCGCAGAAAGGTTCTTCAAAAACCAACCTGTGTGTTATCTTCTCTCTGGGAGCAGAGGAGATAAGGATTCATGGAGAAAATGGAGCTAGTGCTAGATCTGAAAGGGCGACTCTCATCAGAAGGAAGAAGCGGGGGGCATTAGCAGAAATGGAGGGTCAGTGTCATGCATCATGCCTCTGATCGCATTCTACGTGCATCCCATGTGGGAGATATCAGTCATGCCTCTCTATCATCTATATTCTAGAAGCTTCGAGGAGATATATGGTTAGCCGTTAGCAATGCAACAGAGCTGGTGGGTAGAACATTGTGGACAGGGCACAGCCGCCTGATTTCACACCCTCTGAGAAATGCAAGGAGACCTTGTTGAGAAATACATCCAGAAGACAGTGTAGACAACCTTGACAGCTTGATCTGTACATTTCAAAATGAAAAGGTACATTACTGGCATCTATCCACAGTGGGTAAAGAACTATACTTAAGGGATTGAGATGCATTGGGAAGTATCACACTCCATCAAAAGGGCATCTCCACATGGATGTTCCACTAGCACATTAGACTCCACTTGGCCTGCACACTATTCCTCATCTGTCCACCTCAACATGCTCCTTCCCTCTATTTATTCCCAGTTAAAGGCACCGGCATGGCCCCCAATCGCCTGAGCCATAAATCCAGTGTTCAGTCTAGGTACCTCCCTCACTCTCTATGTTAATAGTCAATCAGCAGGTTCTATCAGTTTCAGCTTCTAATTCTCACTTCACTCTCTCAAATCCTTTCTCTTTTTCTTCTTGGAGTATTTTCATAGTATCCCAATAAGGGTCCCTGCCCCCAGGCCCATGCCCCTCAGTTTCAGACCCCATATTACCGCCATATAATTCCCTGATTAAAGCTCACCCAAGACTTCCACTAGCTGAAGCAATGGTAGCTGTTGATTTGGTAAGCTTTAGAACATTTTTTTTTCTGAATGGAGCCCCAATATACAAAAGGAAAGAGTCAAACACTCTGATGAGTGTCCTTTCTGATCAGTTTTGCTCCTTATCCCAAACACTACTGAAGAGCTCAGTGCTCTCACAAAAACAGTCTGAAAACTCAAGAGAATGTCCATGGACCATGCTGCGTAGCGTGGTCCATGAGCTGGCCCAGCCATCCCTCCCATCCCACCTCCTGCCACTCTCCCCCTCACATTCTAGGTTCCAATGCTACTGACCTGCCTGCAGGTCGCCCCTCGCACCCGAAGCTCCACACCCCTGTACTCTTGACTGTGCGACTTCCTGTCAGACCAGCCCAACTCTCCTTGCTTGCCCTGTTGGCTGCCTAACTCCATGCATCCCGCCCTGATTTCACACATTAGCTCCTACCAGAGGCCTCTCTGCACCCCCAGGCAGGGCCAGCGCTCTCCATTCTCTGTTCCCTGAGCCTTGTGGCTGTAACTTGCCCAGGCCCTATGTTGGTTTGTGTGTAGGGTCTTTCCAGGAGATCGGAAGCCCCTTGAGGACAGGATGGTGGCCTGTTCCTCTCTATCTGGCTCCTAGCACAGTGCCCATGCCTGGCACCTAGTGAATATTCATTCAATGACTCTTCATTGTACTGAGCTGGGAAATACAGACCAGGTGCCTCCCCTCACTTGGGTTAGACGTCCCAGAGTCCTGCTGTTTTACACTGTGATCTCAAAGATCACAGACTCTCTCCTTACGCCCCATGTCAGCAGACACAGGACGCCTGGCACCCTCTCCAGGGGACTCAGCTGGCTTGTGTAGGCCCCAGGTGATGGATGGCTACTTCATTCCCTCCCTCCCTGCCAAGCCTAAAGGAAACACTAGTCCTTATCACAGATAAAATGACTTATCAAATACCTTGGGCATGAGGCCAGTGAGCAGGGCTGTTGAGCAGGAGAAAGAGATTCTTCCAAGACACTGACGTGCTGGTTTTTGAGGAAAAGATGAGCGATGAGGCATTTGTTGTATGAGCCAGATGTGGGCTTCATCATCCCTCTCCTCTGACAGGAGCTGGTCCAAGTCTGAGTCAACAGGCACTTAATACAGAAGATTTAGAGGACAACAAGCCCCTGGTCACTGTGTTCTTTGGGGGATAAGGTGGCTAAATTGGAGTTTCACAATAGCCATGGAAAATAATGGTGTTATGGACTGAATTGCCTCTCCCTCTAAATTTATTTTATTTTTATTTTTATTTTTTTGCAGTACTGGGGATTGAGCCCAGGGGCATTCTACCTCCAGGATATACCCCTAGCCCTATTTTTTATTCTTTATTTTGAAACAGGGTCTCACTAAGTCGCAGAGGGCCTCACTAAGTAGTTGAGGCTGGCCGAGAACCCGCAATCCTCCGATCTCAGCCTCCCAAGTACTGGGATTACAAGCATGCGCCACCACACCTGGCTTCTAAATTTATATGATGAAGGTCCAACCCATCATCTTCAGAATGTGACTGTATTTGGAAGTAGGATCTTTAAAGCTATAAAATGAGATAATCAGGGTGGGCCCTACTCTGATATGACTGGTGTCCTTATAAGAAATGGAAATGGGGATAAAGATATATTTACAGAGGTAAGACCATGTGAAGACATATTGAGAAGACAGCCATTTATAGCCAAGGAGAGAGACCGCAGAAGAATTGGCCCTTCTGACACCCTGATCTCAGATACTTGGCTCCAGAAAATGGAGATAATACATTTTTGTTGTTTAAGATAACCAGTCTGAGGTACTTTTGTGTGGGGGTGTGGGGGGTACTATAGATTGAACCCAGGGGTATTCTACCTCCAAGCTACACACCAGCCCCTTTTATTTTTGAAACAAGTTCTCACTAAGTTGCTGAGGGTATTACTAAGTTGCTGAGGCTGACTTCAAACCTGTGACTCTCCTGTCTCAGCCCCCCAACTACTGGGATTACAGGTGTGCACCACTGCACCCTGCTAGTCTGAGGTATTTTAGTACAGCAGCCCTAGCAGAGGGATGCAGATGGGTATGGTGTGGTGAGAGTCTCAAGCTCCCATGCAAGTCCTTTTAGGCCATGATATGCCCCTTGAGTGCCACTGTGCCTCCTCTAGGAGGTTTCCTCATACCCTGTTCCTGTAGCATCATCTTGCCTGACTCTCATCACACTCTGATAGAAGTATTGTATTTGTTTATTCTCCTGTCTCCTCACTGGACTCTGAGCTCTTTGAGGGTAGGGATTGTGTCCTTATTTCCAGTGCCTGGCACAGAAGCGGTGTCTAGTAAATAAATATTTATGGACTTACTGAATTGAATGTTTCTCATCAGTATCTGCCCCAGTCCTTCTGCCAGCATCTGCTCCATAGGCTGACCAGGCTTGAGGCTCTCAGCTCCCCTCCTCTCCAGTTTCCCCTGGCCATGGCAGCTCTGGTAAACAGTCCATGGAGGGAGGAGGTTTGAGATGCAATGGCCTAGATGGGGAAGCAAGATGATTGGTCCCTGTCCTGTCAAGCCACAGAACTGGCTGTCTGTCTGACAGGGATCTTGTGATTGGCTCCCCAGGCAGTAAGTGAGGCTGGTGAATGCCTTCCCTTTAGGCATTTCCTGCTAACTTTCTGGCTGGGTGAGCAGGGTTGGCACTTGCTGGGCCTACTCCATCTAGTCTGAATTTGCAGCAACCTCAAGGTGCAGAAACTGCTCACAGCCTGGAGCAAACAGCCCAGCTCAGACCTGCTGGGAAGAGGATTAGCTGTGGGTCAGTAGGGGTCTAACACAACCTAGCTCTGTTGGGTAAACAAAACAACTATTGATATTCCTGCTCTCTGGACTTAACACCTTTAACTGAAGGCAGAAAATCAAACCACCTAAGTTCTAGGCCCTATCTCTGCTCCTCTTTTAATTTAGTTTCTCTCCTGGGGGTTAGATCTGTATTTTCCTTTTTCTGCAAGTTAAAAATGTAGGTTACAGGCTGGGCTGTCAAGTCAGGATGGATTGGCAGATAGAATGAGCGGCTCTCCCACCCTTAGCAGTCTAAAAACATTCCCTACTGTTCCAGCAGCCCCAGTGAGGCTTTGGAGTCTATGCAGATTATTATTATTGTTATTGTTGTTGTTGTTGTTGTTGTTATTTACTATTGAAGCTACTAACAGTTCATGCATTATAATGTTGGATATGGTTTTAACCTTACATTAATAGGCATTTTTCATTTGTCCTCAAAACCTTGGTGTAATTTACATTTTTTGCCTCATATTTTATATTTTTCAGATAAGGAAAAAGCTTGGTTGGGAGGTTCAGTGACTTGGCCAATATCACAGCAACCTAGGTGGGGGCTTACAGACCCCTTAGATGAGGAAGAGGCATTAGTGTGGATGAGGAGGAGGATAATGTTTAACTCTGCAGACTAGAAAATCAACACCCAGCCCTCCTTTTCTGACCCAGTTTCCAGTAAACGTGAGTTCTGCTCACTCCCAGCGCAGGCTTGTCTGTTCTCTGAGTCGCCCTTGCGCTGGATAGGTCTTGGTGGGGTGACAGCCTCAGCGGTGCTAGGGGAGGGTGGCGGCCAGCCAGGATGTGGCTTCCACCCTATCTGCATCGTGTCCTCTGTGCCATCCCTTGCTCTGCTCCTCTCCTGCTCTGTTTGAGTAGAGGGTCCTGGAAATGGTCCTTAGGTCATTTGTTTTTCAACGGGGCGTCAACAGCTGAGCTGGTATGACTGTGCTTTGGGTACCTGACACTTCTCTAGCTCTTTCTGGATCTCCTCTCACACCAGGTAGGTTTTCTGTGTGTTCATTTCAATCTTGTGAAAGTAGCACCACCTTTAAAAATAGGCAAAAAAAAAAAAACCCACAAACCCAGAAAATAGGAACTAGGGTGAGCAAATGGATATATGTGATGGGAAACAGCAGTGGCCTGGGTATGGCGTCCAGGACCCTCAGCAAGGCCGGGGAAGCAGCCATGCTCGCGCATTGTCCTCATTCTTAATGTGCTGGGTTGGTGGCTGTCCGTGAACGCATCTTCTTTTGTGAGTTGCCAGGAGCCGCAGAACTTAAGGGCAGCCACCTTAAGGCAGAAAATCCTTATAGCATGCCCCGCGCAATGCCTGGTATGTGGTAAGCACTCCATAAATGATAGCTATCACTACAGTTAGTAATAAAAAAAAATGGGGCAATAAGAGAAAAAAGGCTTAATCTGTCTCCTCCAAACTGCTCAGATAGTCTCCCTCACTCAGGGTTTAGATTTGTCTATCTCAGGAGGTAAGGAATCTCTACTGACTTAGAGAATCTCAACCTCGTGGGTGTGGTGGGGTAGGGATCCAGCTCTTGAGCCTTCTATGGCGATCACTAGCTCGAGTGATCACTCTGAGATCTGCTTATTTTTTTTTCAAGTATTTGATTTGAAATTTCGCTCCCAGATGAAACTAAGATTTTACTAGTGACAAATTCAGGCAGCTGTTGATGGCTTGTATTAGTTTCCTAGGCCTGCCACTCAAGTTATCACAAATCAGTGGCTTAAAACATCAGAAATTTGCTGGGTGTGATGGTGCATGCCTGTAATCCTAGGCTGACAGGAGGATCAAAAGTTCAAGGTCAACCCCAGCAACTTAAAACAGCAGAAATCTTTCTCTCACAGTTGTAGAGGCCGGAAGTCCAAAGTGAAGGTGTCAGAAGGACCATGTCCCTGTAGAAGTTTCTGGGGAGGATTCTTCCAGCTTCTTGGCAGCTCCAGGCATTGCTTGGTTTGTGGCAGCATCACCCCAGTCACTGCTTCCACGATCACATGGTCATCTTCTCTGCGTCTGTCTCTTCCTTCTAGGGACAGTGGTCATATTGGTCTAGGGGTTCACTCTTCTGCAGCATGACCTCATCTTAGCTTAACTAATTATGCCTGCAATGACTTTATTTCCAAATAAGGTCACATGCCAAGATACTGGGCATTAGGACTTCAACATATCCTTTTTGGAGGGAAAAGGGACATAATTCAACCATATCAGGACTCTTCCATTATCCATCACAACAGGCCTTGAAGCCAGCAGGCCTCTGGGCCACGTCTGTCTCAAGCTTCACTTCCGGATAGGCTAATCCAGAAGAAAGAGGAGCCTGAGCATGGTGGCCAAGTTTCCCTCCATCTTGTGTAGCTCTGGCCCTGCCCCAGCCAGGCTGATTGAGCTCTGCACACGTATCCTCACCACACAGCCACAGCTCTGTCAGCAGAATGCAGGGCTCAGTGAAGAGTTCTGATCAGGCCGCTCCTCCAGGCCAGAGCCTTGCCTGCCTGCCTACTCAAGTGGATGGCACTTACCTGCTGGTCTTTCCCTCCCTCACGGCTGCCTGTCTCCTGACCCCCACTCCGCTGCCAGAAAACATTGTCATGGGGTAGACACTCTGAAACCCCATTGTCTGGAGGATGGAGAAATTGGCCCGGGCTGAGTGATAGTCACAGATAAATAGAAAAGGGGAGAGAGAGAGAGAGAGAAAGAGAAAGAGAAAGAAAAGCAAGAGCTCAAGCTCAGAGGCACAGGGAGGGACAGGGTGGCCCTGACTCCACAGCAGCTGTTCTGCCTCCCTGAAGACCAGGCTCCACTTCCAGAGTCCCCTTCTGGTCTCTGGGGAATGCCTGGCCCTGTCGCCCAGTAACGCTGCAGCCCTGAAGGAAGGGATAGAGTAAACTCCAAGTGTGCCACTCCTCTGTGTGGGTTATTTATTATACCCCAGTTTGCCTCAAAAGGAGACAGTCGTTGGCTTTCTGGCTTTCAGTATTTTTTTCCAGAAAGATCTAAATGTTCTCTAATTAACCTATTAGTTTTAATTATATACCCATAGTCATTTATTTGCTAATCTGAAACCCCGAACACCCTGGATTCAAAGAAAAGATTCCTCACCAACCCCCACCCTTTTCTCTTCCCCCGGTGAAGTGTTTAAATCACTTGTCAACACAGAGGGAATAATAATAATAAAAAGAGTGACATCTGATCAGAGAGCAGGGAGTGGTGGAGAGAAACAAAGCCTGCCTTGCAGTCAGAGCTGAGCGAAGGCTCCTCCATATTTATCAGGGAGGCGGGGACAGCCGAGGGAGCCAAGGCAAGGCCGCTGGGAGAGCAGGGCCCAGGGCTGCCTCTGCTCAGAGCTGCGTGAGCATCCTGAGGCTCCCGCCCTGTGCCTTTAGGACTTTGCGTCTCAAGTCTGACATTGGGACCATAGAGACCACACAGGTGCTGTTATCAGCTTCCCTCTGCCCTGACAGCCTTGATAGGTGAGGTTCATTCCTGAGATGAGTTCCCTGAGTGTCGCCAAAATGAGAAGGAAAAGACATACACAACACACACACATTTATATTTGTTTTGCAGGAAAATAAGAGATTATAATAAGTTGTAACCACCACACATATTACTGGCACATCAGTGACGATAACTCACTTGTAGATGTGACAAAAAATAGGATAGGCTGTTATTACATATAATTCTTTATGTGTAGCCTGCAATTCCACCTTTCTCTCTCTCAATTGCAGGAAAATCTCTCTCAATAAAAGAGGGAAGCTACAGTTATTACAAGAAGATTCTTTTTATGTTTTATTTTTTGCAGTGCTGGGAATCCCAGGGTCTCATGCATGGTAGGCAAGTGTTCTACCACTGAGCCACACCTGCAGCCCAACATAAGCAGATTCTTTAATTTAATTCTATATACAAATACAAATCTAAGTATGAATAATAATTTTAGCCAACATTTGTTGTTAGCTTTCATGCCAGATGTCATGCTAAGCACTTGGCATCTTGTCTACTTAATCCGCATAACAACCCTGAGGAAGGAGACGTGATAATTATCCCATCTTGAAAAAAGGTAGACTGAGGCTTCAGGACGTATGTAACTTGCTCAAGATCACAAAATCAACCACAGTGGGGCCAGAATTTGGACTCTGTTGGACTCCTAAGAGCCTGCTGAAAACAACTTTGTTATTCTGCTTTCTAAAGGAGATTTATAAAGTAAACAACTTACAAATGTGGGTGCTTACTTTTGGTAACAAATTACTTGTGACATCCTTCACAAATGAGCCTGAGAATTGCTGGTGTAGGGGAAAGAGAAGAGGGTTGAATGCCAGAAAGCCTTTGTGCCAGTCTCAGCCTTTCTCTGTCTGAGACCCTGCAGGGTGTGCAGCTTAGACCATTGTCCCTGGATGACTCATCCCTGGTCAGAAGGGAACTGAGTGTCTGCAGATGCCCAGCCAAAGGTGTTCCCTGGTGATGTCACTGTGGGAGATGCTTAATGAGCAGCTAAGAATCCCAGCTAAGGGTATAGACACCAGGGCACCCAGGCCAGAGGTGGGAGCTGGAGGGCCTTTAACAAGTGCAGGCAGGAAGGAGAAAGCTGGTAAGAGTGGAATCCCAGAGGACTCAGAAAGTCCTGGGCACTGGGGATTTTTTTTTCTATGCTTTTATTGGTACATTATAGTTTCACAACATAATATAAATCATGTTGACAGTGACATACATGCACACAGCACTTGGTGCCCTCCTGCCTCCCCATCTTCCTCCTTCCCAATACAGAGTACTGAGATTGACGTTGGTATATTCACATGTGTACACATAGTCGATGGTAGTATTTCCATTAATGAACCTCAGTCTTCCCCCTCCCCTTTCCTTAGACCACCTCCCTAGCTCCACTGAGGTTTCTCCTCCTTTCTGGAGTCCCTCTGGTATCCCAATTACTCCCTAGCTTGCACACATTAGAGAAAACATAAGACCCTTCACTTTCTACGACTGGCTAGTCTCACTTAACATAATATTCTCCAGGTCTTTTCATTTTCTTGCAAATGACATAATTTTGTTCTTCTTTATTGTTGAGTAGAATTCCATTGTGTGTATTTCCCATAATTTTGTAATCCATCTGTTGATGGACACCTAGGTTGGTTCCATAATTTAGCTATTGTGTTGAGTTGGGCGTGGTGGTGCACGCTTGTAATCCTAGTACTTGGGAGGCTGAGACAGGAGAATTGCAGATTCCTGGCCAGCCTCAGCAGTAGTGAGGCCCTCTGCAACTTAGTGAGACCCTGTTTCAAAATAATAAAAAATAGGGCTGAATTTTTTATTAGGCAGAATGCCCCTGGGTTCAATCCCTGGTACTGCAAAAAAATAAATAAATAAAAAATTTTAAAAATTTGGCTATTGTGAATTGTGCTGCTATGAACATGGGTATGCAAATCAAGAAATAGGCAATTGAATTGAATAGACACTTCACAAAAGAAGAGATACAAATGGCCAATAGATACATGAAAAATGTTCAACATCATTAGCAATCAGGGAGATGCATATCAAAACTACACTGAGATTCCATCTAACCCCAATCAGAATGGCAATCATCAAGAAGTCAAAAAATAATAAATGTTGGCAAGGATGTGGGGAAATAGGAACTCTTCTACATTGTTGGTGGGATTGCAAATTAGTTCAGCCGCTACAGAGATCAGTGTGGAGACTCCTCAGAAAACTGGGAATGGATCCACATATGATCAGGCTATACCACTCCTGGGAATCTTTACAAAGGGGCTGAAATCAGAGAATTACAGTAATATATGCACTGGGGATTTTGACCAGAGAGTTAAGAAGACTGGGAATCCCCTGAAACTGAGTGCAAAGTTTGTGCATTTCTATGATTGGGTCTACAGTCCACAGCCTCCTTTCCTCAAGCCATGCTTAGATTCTCAGTAAGGTAGGGCCCTAAGCAAAGAAGAACCACTGTCGCAAACTGTCCCCATCAAGGGACACATGTTTGACTAATGTGGCAGTTTTCTGGAGCCCTAGAGGCCAGGACTAGTCTCCCCCAACTCCAGGAGAAAGCCATCAGTTTTCCCCACCTTGAGAGTATGGGCGGTGTGGGTCTCTTTTGCATACCATATGTTATAGTTTGTATATAAAGTGTCCCCCAGAGAAGTTCATGTGTTAGACATTGCAGCCAGATTGGGAGCTGGGGCATGGCTGGAGGAGGTGGGTCACTGGGGATGTGGCTTTGGGGACTGTATCTGTCCCTGGTCCCTTCCTCGTGGTCTCTCTCTGCTTCCTGGCTGCCATGAGGTGACAGGGCTTTCCCTCTGCTGTCATGCCCCAAAGTGCTGCCACCATGGTTGCTGTCTCGGAGCCAGCTGATCATGGACTGACCTCTGAAACCGTGAGCCCCAAATAAAACTTTCTTCTTCTAAGTTGCACTTGTCAGGTATTTTGGACACAGCAATGAAAAAGCTGACTAAAACACCATGTTCAGGTATGTTAGCTCCTCTGTTCCAGCTCCTTGGAAGTCTGAGCACACACTTTGACCCTGCTGAGGATATTCCTCAGCAGGTGTCATGGACTGACATTATCCTGAAGCTCCTACTCTGAGGGGATTTCACAACACACCTGTGTAAAAATAACAGTCCATGTAGCAATCATGCAAGACCTATGAAGAGAGTTTTAAAAAGTAATCAAATGAGCTGGGCATGGTGGCACATACTTGTAATCCCAGTACTTGTGAGGCTGAGACAGGAAGATTCCAGGTTCAAGGCCAGCCTCAGCAACTTCTCAAGACCATCAGCAAAATAAGAATATCATATTTCAAAATAAATAAATGAATAAATAAAGGGATGGGGGTGTACCTTGGAGGTACAATACCCCTGGGTTCAATCCCCAGTACCAAAAAAAAAAGTAATCAATTGGTAATTGGGCACTTGGTCCTTTCTGTGAATCTCTGATCACCAAAGATATATAAAACCTAGTGAATTGCATTTTACCTTGGACCAAGTCATCTGCCATTTCAAACATGGATCTCTCCCTGCCCTCCTTTCCTTCATGAGGTTCCAGAAGGTCATCTTCATTACTGTGCTTTGCTGAGGGAGCTTCCCCAAGAAGCCAGGCATCTTCCTCCTTGACAATGGTAATCCCTCATTCCAATTCACCCCATTGCTTAAAACAGACCCCCACAAATCTAGGGTCTGAGTTAAGTCTAATAACACCTCATTTATCTGGGGGTTATGGGAAATTACAAAAACTAGATAATGGAAACTTATCCTTTCAGGAGCCAAAATCATTTCTTAAAAACTTAATCATTTTAATAAACATTTTTCAAAAACACATTACACCCCTCTCCTTCCTCTTTAAACAGAAACTACTGATCATCATTTTGTGGGGCTGAAGTTTATTTCTGCACTGGCCTCGGGTTGCCCTGACTCCCTCTCCATGGAAGGTCTGCTTTCACTCCTCTTGTTGTTGGGTATCCATCTCTAATATTCTCGCTGTCTTTCTTCTGCTGGGCTGTTTCCATGCATGCTGCTGTCAGTGCTGGGGAGCTCTAAGACCCTCTTCCTGAGCTGGCATGTTCGTGATGTGTAATTGAGGCCCTTGGTGGTGTCCTGAAAGGTCAGATGCTGGACTCAGCAGAAACTGGGCTTCATGATGGCTGTTTTGAGTGGTCAGGAGCTTTCTGGCTTAGTAAATTGGGTGCTCCCATCTTATTGGACTAATGTTTAGAGACGCCACAGACATTTCTTTCATTTAGGGGCACTCGCCACATGGTAAAACCCTCAGTCAGTTTTGCTGTGCCGAGTGGCAGGACATCATGGAGAAAAAGACAAGGAAGAAAGTGGAGTGTACTGAACATTTATTCTGTGGCAAGAGCTCTGCTAGGCCTGGTCACATGCCATTCATGACCCAGAGATGTCCCTGTTTTACTGATGAAAAAAGGGAGGATGAAAGCTGTTAATTAGCCAGTTACAGAATCAAGAGGCCAACTCAGGCCTGACATTATAACCTATTGTCTTTTATACTAATTACCCTTTAAAAATTCAAATTCTTTCCCTTTAATTAATAGAATTTTATGTGAAACTCTGATATCCATGAGATAGCAATAAGGATACTCTTGTTGAAGGCCTAGACTTTTCTAGGTCTGTGGTTCTATTAGAACTCCGGGAGCCGGGCGTGGTGGTGCATGCTTGTAATCCCAGTACTTTGGGAGGCGGAGACCGGAGGATCCGGGTTCGCGGCCAGCCTCAGCTCTCTCTCTCTCTCTCTCTCTCTCTGTCTCTCTCTGTCTCTCTCTCTCTCTGTCTCTCTTTCTCTCTCTGTCTCTCTCTCTCTCTCTACTTAGTGAGGCCCTCCGCAACTTCGTGAGACACAGTTTCAAAATAAAGTATAAAAAATAGGGCCAGGGGTGTAGCGCAGAGGTAGAACGCCCCTGGGTTCAATCCCTAGTACCGCAAAAAAAAAAAAAAAGAACTCCGGGGTCCCATAGAACCCAGACTGAAAACCACGATGTCCAGGCCCTTTCATTTCCTCAGAGATGCACCAAGAGAACACCTTATAGATTGGGAGTTCTCAGATATGGCCTAAATAAAATCTCTAATCATGCCCAAGAAAGGGGAAGGATAGACAGGCTTTCTCTGGAGAGATCTATAAATGAGGTATCCATCTCTTTCCAAGCCCACCGCTCTCTCTGGTCTCCCCTCTCACTCAGCTTAAAAGATTTTTGACATCTGATTACATCTGGTGGCTCTGGTACTGCAGACCTGGATGACTGTTTGCCGGCAATTTGCTGGTGGACGAGGGTTCAGCACCCCTGGGACCCAAGCTCTCTCCTAATTGCTCTCTACCCCTTCTCAGCATAAATTATGCTCAGTCAGTCAGGGGGCAAACATTACTCTATTAGAATGTCTGGCATCTCTAATGCATAAGATGCACATGGGGATGTCTACACGGAGACTCAGCGACAGGACACAGCGGGCCTGGATGGCAGCACCGTGAGCTCTGTAAGCAGTGTTGGCACAGAGCCGGTGGTGGCTGTGACGTGGGTTAATAAGAAGCGTCCATCAGGAAGGAGAGTGCTTGAGACTCAGTTTGGGCTCTGGAGGCGATTCTAATTCTGCCTCTGCTACTTCCAGTGGTGTGACTTAAGCACATGCCCTCATCTCTCTAAGCCTGAAACTTCTGAGCTACAAGATGGGAATAAAAGTATCTTTCTCATGGGACCACGTAAGAGGTAAATGGAACAGTGCATACAGTAAGGTGTTTGGCATGGTGCCTGGCACGTAGAAGAAATTAATAATGGTTGGTTGTTGCTGCTAATATTATTATTGTTATTATTATTATCATTATATTATTCACCAAAAAGTGGGAAGTAAGCAAAAGCAATACTACAAAGAGCAGAAAGCTACTTAGGGTCTGGTCATAATGTTTAAATTAGTTTAACAATGATTAGTGAAATAGTCCAAATTTGATTAGGGAACCTCAGGCTTATGGCTTGCTCTCCAAGCAGAGATACTAAGTGGATGGGCATTTGAATTTGAACAGAGGGGAAAGGTTAAGGAGTCCTCATCCTATAGACAGAATTGAACCATAGTGCCAGGTAAATCTCATTGCATAAGAGAGGGGAATTGAAGAAGGGGTCCGGCAGAGGAGTACGTGCTAGCAAAGGAGGCTGATAGGGAATAACCAGAGAGCTAGATGGAAAGCCAGATGTCCTGAAGGCCAGGGAGAGCAGAAGATTCAAGGAAGCAGAAGCTAATAGCATTGAATGCTTCAGAGTGAGGGAGGGACAAGCCCGGAGGGGACAAGGCATGTGGTGAGGTTGCTGGGACCTCAATGGAACCAGTTTTATGTGGGGAGCAGGCACTGGTGCCTGATTTGGGGTGCTGTGGAGAGAAAGGGAGGGGAGAGAGTCTCCATCCTTAGGAGAGACCACTTGTTCAAGAGGTTTGCTGGGATTTCTCCCAGGGACTGGAATGGATGTGAGTCTTGTCAATGAAGGAAGGCAAGAAAGAAGATGGACACACCTCCTCGGACCTATCAGCTGGTGGGATGTCCTCTGGGAGCAGATTTCACTTGAGGAGAGAAATGAATTAAAAGCTCCCCAAAGCTGCAGGAATGGCTTTCGCTGCAATCGCCTGTGTGGCTGGTGTCGAGGAAATGGGACTATGGAGACATGCCTTGCTGGAGAGAATTCCCTCCCCACTCATCATGCTGCATGATCCATGGCCTGGGTCAGACTGGGACTGTCCAGACCCCAGGGACACTTGCCATCTCTGGAGAGCTCAGGGCCACACCCAGTCTGATCTTACTGCCAAGTGCCCTGGGACAGGTGGCCGGGGATGAATCAGACAGCTAATTAGCACTCTGTTCCCGCCTAAAAGGAGCCAGAGACACATAAATTGCTCCCAAGAGGGAGAAAAGGAGGCAGAGAAAAGGGAGGTAGGGAAATGAATGGGGGTTACATCAGAAAAACAACATCATCCAAACAGCCTCGCATCCCAAATTGGTGTTCTCCCTCTAGTACAAGTGGCAGAGGTGGCTGGCACCCTGGGGACCCCAGAGGTAAGACACCTGTTTTGGCGCCTCATTACCGGCATGACGGATGCAGCCTCCCTGCTTGAGTGGCGACAGAGTTGCTCTCTACGTGGTTAGTTTGGCGTCAAAAATCTCTGCTTTTTGTCACACAGCCCTGAAAACTTATTACCAGATGTCTCCATCTAGCCCAGTCCTCAGCACACCTGCTATTTGTGCCCAGTAAGAATCACATCGAGGCAGTGGCCACTCCTGCCCTAATGTGGGGGATGAAGGAAGCAGCGGAATCTGTGTCACAGCGTTTTAGGGGAGCTGGCAATAAGGAACATTCTGGAGAGTTAGAGTCTAATCATGTTCCTGCCACTAGTTGGTGGTACCACCCTGGGTGCATCAATCATGCTACATCTTAAGGCCCCAGAAACATGAAAGTCTGGGCTAATGGCTACTCCAATCCTTCTAACCAAATTGTTTCTGGATTCCTTATGGAGGCATGCCTTATATTTCATGTTCACTCTATCCTAACTTTTGAGCGTCTAGCATTCCTGTTGATCTCAGTCCTGTGTGGGCAGACACAGTGAGAAAGAAACTGGAGGTGGGAAGAGGAGCCAGATAATTATTCATCTGAGAGATGAGGAAGGAAATCTTAAATCTGTAATTAAAGACAACTGCCCACAATGAGCACATCTAGTGCCCGGATTGTGGTTTTTAATGTTATTCACCAGTAAAAGGAGCCAGGGTTCCTTGTTCCTTGGAGAAATAGGTAGTTCTAGGATTGGGGTAAAGGGGAATTGGGGTAAAGGATATACATGGTGAGCTGAAAGCATCATGTGGTGTCAAAAAGTAAGGAAGAGCTACACACACACACGCACGTGCACGCACACACACACACACACACACACACACACACACACACACACCACGATGATAGGGACATGTCAAAGGGGCATAGGAGCCAACTGAAAGAGCTCCCAGTGGCAAAGCTAGAAGAATTTGAACAGGAAAATAAATAAAGGAACACTGGATCATTACTCAAAGTATAAAATGAGAATTCATGAATCTATATTTACATAAATAGATGATTAAACACATACATACATACATACACACAAACATACTTACATAAATGAGAAGACACAAGTCCGTTGTGCACATGAATTCCAAATCATTTATGTTGAGACTCTGCCTTCATGGAGTGGTTAGTATATCTCCCCACTCTATAATTGGGGGCTGTACATGGTGATTTCCTTCCAAAGAGTAGAGTATGGAAAGGAGGTAGGAGGAATAACTTTAGAGTGGAAAATGTGATAAATACTATAGACAGGTGACCATGGTCACCATCAACAGTGATGAGTCATGTTGATAGTGTGTCCTCTTGATCTGAAGCGGTGACAATGGCACTATACTCCGATCTTCCTCCTCAATCCATAACCCCAGTCTAACCATGAGAAAGACATCAGACAAGCCCCAATCGAGAGACATCCTACAAACTCTCACCAGTGCTCCCTAAAACTATCGAGGTAACAAACAAACAAACAAACAAACACCAAGGAAAGTCTGAGAAACTGTCACAGCCAAAAGGAGCTTATGGAGATGTGACAACTAAATGCAATATGGTCTCTTAGATTGTATCCTGGAACAGAACAAGTATATTAGGTATAAATTAAGGAAATTTGAGTAAACTGCGGACTTCAGTTAATACTAATGTGTCAATATTGGCTCATCTATTGTAACAAATATACCTTACCAATGTGAAATGTTAATAATGGGGGAAACTGGGTACTGAGAATAGAGAAAACTCTACACTACACAATTTTTCTTCCCAGAGGGGCAATGGCCATTTTGTGGTCAGGACATGACCAGCATTCCATCTATATATTAAGGTGGCAGAGCAGAGAGATAGTCACCCTGGTCCTTGGAGTCATTGTCAAATGGCTGTGTACTCTTAGACTGCCTACTTTCTAGGATTCTTATTAAGTGAATCATATAAACCCCTATTTTTTTTTTTTTTTTTGCTGTACTGGGGATTGAACCCAGGGGCATTTTACCTCTGAGCTAAACTCCCAGCCCTATTTTTTATTCTTTATTTTGAAACAGGGTCTTGCTAAGTTGCAGAGGGTCTCACTAAGTAGCTGAGGCTGGCTGTGAACCCAGATCCTCCGGTCTCAGCCTCCCAAGTATTGGGATTACAAGTGTGCACCACCACGCCCGGCTTAAACCCCCATTTTTAATGCTACAGTAGTTGGGGATTTGTGTGTGTGTGGTACTGGGGATTGAACCCAGGGGTGTTCTACCTCTGAGCTATGTCCTCAGCCCTTTTATTTTGAAGCAGAGTCTTGCTAAATTGCTGAGGCTGGCTTCAAACCTGCGGTCCTCCCATTTCAGCCTCCCAAGTACTGGGATTACAGGCTTGTGCCACCACGACCAGCTTGGGATTTTTGCTATTTGAAACCAAATATAATAAAGAGCAACTTGTAGATCAGTAAGATGAGAATGAAGACAGTAACACAAAATGTGCCCAACAGGCCCAGTATCAAAAATGGGGATAAAAGAATGAAAAGATTTCAGTATATTAACTATTGAGCATTGTTATTGAGTTTTTTCTTTCTTTTTTTTTTTCAGTACTGGGGATTGAATCCAGGGGCATTCTACCTCCAAGCTACACCCCCAGCCCCAGATTTTTATTCTTTATTTTGAAACAGGGTCTCACTAAGTTGTGGAGGGCCTCACTAAGTAGCTGAGGCTGGCCGCGAACCTGCGCTCCTTCTGTCTCAGCCTCCCAAGTACTGGGATTCTAAGCGTGCGCCACCATGCCCAGCTGAGTTTTTTCTTTTACTATTGAGTGTTTATTTTGTACCCAGAGATTTCAACAATGAGATAAGTTTTTTTTTTAACCTACACATCAAACCAGTATGGCATGAGTATGAATCATTTGTTGGGAGATGGGAACATTCAGGCACAGAGAAGTAAACGTTCTCATAGTCACAATAAGTGAAGGGCAGAGCCAGAAATAGAATCCAGGTCACTTGCTGAGGCCAACAGGTGACCCTCTGTACCATGTTGGCTTCTAGAAAGCTCAAACGTATAATATGGTAAGGACTGAGGAGAGAAGCTGGTACAGGGTTCAACTTAATAGAAGTTCCTAGGGAAGAGAGAGGTATAGACATTTTGATCATATTCTAAGAGATCAAACAATAAACTTGGGGTTCAGGTGAACATAGAAATGTAACTGGGGGTTTCAGCCAGAAAGGATATGGTAATTCCTAAAGACCTGGTGTTAGGATATCAGACAACAATCCTGTGAGTGAAAGTAACTGGAAAATTTCAGACTCTTCAAGATTTTTTCATCCTTTTCTTCCCATCCTTGCTACTGGGCCTGCCTGGTACATTTTGTGTGTTAATTGTCTTCATTCTCCTCTTACTGGCCTATGAATTGGTCCTTCTTATGTTTGGTGGCAAATACAATATGATTTTTATGAGTATAACTACATACTTTTGAAAAGTCAGCAAGCATTTCTTAAACACACACTATGGGCAAAGCATCATGTTAAGCCAAGTGAGGCTCCAAAAACAATTAAAGCATGGTCTGACCTGCTCTACGGACAGTCCCAGCTAAGTGAGAGAAAACAACTGATGCATAAAAACTCTGTATTTGGAATTGCTTTCAGTGACAAACTTGGGGTTCTATTTTTCTCTGAAATGCAGAGTGGGCACAGGGCTGGCAAGGTAGCTCCAGTGTGTCTTCAGGGGCACAGAATCTTTGTGTGTTCATGCAGAATAGGATAAGCTTGTTGCTAAGTAGGCACAAGATGGTTATTGGGCCTCCAGCAGCACACCTGTGTCCCAGGCAGGAAAAAAAAGTCAAGAGGCATAAGGGCACAAAAGCTGTATCTATTCCTTCTCTTTTAGGGAGCTTTCTGGGAATTCTTACATTAGAACTTCCTCCTATGTATCACTGGCAAAAACTGTGTTGGATGGACTTTACTCTCTATAAGACAAACTAGGAAATGTGCACATCTGACATCCCAAATAAAATGTGGGTCTTATTCATATAGATGATGAAGAACAGATATGAAGTGAACAATTAGAACTCTCTCCCACAACCTCTAATTTAAAGGCAGGCAGCAGATTTGTCTCACATCAATGCACTTTTTTTATTATTTTTTATTGGTGCATTGTAATCATACATCTTGATGGGTTTCAAGGTGGTAGAAGTATACATGCCGGCATGGGTCAATTAGCCCTCCCCCAATTCCCACCCCCATTCTCTCCCCCCTCCCTCCTTCTTGTGCTCAGCATAGTAGTTGACTTTGATATATTTGTGTATGTACATCCTGTGCATTAAGGTGTTTCCCTCTTCTCCCCTCCCATCTCCCTCAGTTAGGTCGCCTTCTTTACTCATCTGAAGTTTTCTCCATCTTTGTCTGGTGTCCCTCCTCGGTGGGGCCGTGGCTTACCTGCCCATGTTCTCAGTGCTGGGATGCTCTGGGGGCAGGGCCGTGCCTCACCTGCCCATGTCTTCAGTGCTGGGATCCTCTGGCGTGGGGCTGTTGCTCACCCGCCTGTGTCCTCAGTGCTGTGCTGCTCCTGGGAGGGGCAGTGGCTCACCTGCCCATGTTCTCAGTACTGGGATGCTCCAGGGCGGGGCCGTGGCTCACCCACCCGTGTCCTCACTGCTGGGATTCTCCAGGGCAGGGCCGTGGCTCACCCGCCCGTGTCCTCAGTGCTGGGATGCTCCTGGGTATGGTCCATGGCTTGCCCGCCTGTGTCCTCAGTGCTGGGCTGCTGCTGGGTGGGGCTGTGGCTTACCTGCCCATGTTCTCAGTGCTGGGCTGCTCCTGGGCAGCGGCCGTGGCTCACCCGCCCATGTCCTCAGTGCTGGGCTGCTTGGGGGGGGGGGTGAATGCACTGTCTTTTGTTGAACTGATTTTTGGCCAGTTTAACTGAGTCAACATAAAGGCTGACTATATTAAGATTATGATAGGCTAATTTACTTTGCCAACAACAGTGTAAGAGAGTTACTTTTTTACCACATCTTTACCAACATTTGCTATATTTTTTTTCTTTTTGATCATAGCCATGCTAACTGGGGTGAGATGCTATCTCAATGTAGTTTTTTTTTTTTTGCGGTACCGGGGATTGAACCCAGGGGCGTTCTACCTCTGAGCTACACCCCCTGGCCCTATTTTTTTATACTTTATTTTGAAACCGGTCTCACAAAGTTTTGGAGGGCCTCACTAAGTAGCTGAGGCTGGCGGTGAACCTGGATCCTCCGGTCTCTGCCTCCCAAGTACTGGGATTACAAGCGTTGGCCACCATGCCCAGCCCTCAATGTAGTTTTGAGTTGCATTTCCCTGATGGCCAATGGAGTTGAGAATTAAATTTCCTGGCCATAACTTGGCGTGGTGGCATACGCTTGTAATCCCAGTACTTGGAAGGCTGAGACCGGAGGATCCGGGTTCACGGCCAGCCTCAGCTACTTAGTGAGGCCCCCCGCAACTTAGTGAGACCCTGTTTCAAAATAAAGACTAAAAAATAGGGCTGGAGCCGGGCGTGGTGGCACACGCTTGTAATCCCAGTACTTTGGGAGGCGGAGACCAGAGGATCTGGGTTCGCGGCCAACCTCAGTGCGCATGTGCGCGCGGGATCGATTGATCAATCGATTTCTCTCCTCTCTCCTCTCTCTCTCTCTTTCTCTGTCTCTCTCTCTCTCTCTCTACCTAGCGAGGCCCTCCGCAACTTCGTGAGAACCGGTTTCAAAAATAAAGCATAAAAAAAATAGGGCTGGGGGCGTAGTGCGGAGGTAGACCACCCCTGCGTTCAATCCCCGGTACCACAAAAAAAAAAAAAAATAGGGCTGGGGGCAGAGCTTGAAAGTAAAATGCCCCTGGGTTCAATCCTCGGCACCGCCAAAAAAGAAAAAAAAAATCCTGGCCATTTAAATTTCTTCTTTTGAGATATGTTTATTTATATCATGCTTATAAAATGTTTGCCCTTTTTTAAATTGGACATTTTGTCATTTTTTAAGTTCCTTATGTATTCTGGATATTAATCTTTTGTCAGATGGATAGCTTGCAAATTTTTTTCCCATTCACTCTGTTGGTTGTTTTTTTTTTCCCTGTGGAGAATCTTCTTAGTTTGTTATAATTCCATTTGTCTATTTTTTTTATTTTGTTTCCTATGCTTAGGACACAAAAAAATTGTTATACCACTGTGTTGAAGAGTTTCTCATATGTTTTCTTCTAGTAGTTTTATAGCTTCAGTTCTTACATCTAGGTCTTTGATCTATTTTGAGTTCATTTTTGTACATGGTGAGAGATAGGGGTTGAGTTTTGACCTTCTGTATGTGAATATCTAGTTTTCCCATCATTATTTACTGAAGAGGCTGTTCTTTCTCCAATGTATGTTTTGGTGTCTTTGTTGATAATCAGTTGGCTGTAAATGTATGGGTTCACATCTGGGCACTCTGTTCTGTTCAATTGGCCTGTCTGTTTTTATGCCAATATCATGCTGCTTTGATTGCTATAGTTTATAGTACAGCCACTATAGAGAATGGTATGGATGTTCCTCAAGAAGCTAAAAATAGATATTCAATATTATCTAGCTATCTCACTTCTGAGTATATCGTCAAAGGAAATAATATGCACATCAAAGGAACATCTGCATACCTATGCTTATTGCTGCATTATTTACAATAACTAAGATATAAAATCATCCTAGGTTCCCATCAAGGGATGAATAGATAAATAAGATATAGTACATATACAATGGAATATTATTCATCCATAAAAAGAATTATATCCTATCATTTGCCGCAAAATAGATGGAACTGGAGAACATTATGTTACATGAAGTAAGCAAGATATAGAAAGAAATTCTGTGTTTTCTCTCACATGTAGATTTTAAAGTCAACCAGAATGCGGAACAGTGATTACTAGTGTAATGCTAGTGTATGAGAGGGGGTAGTGGGAAGTTAAAGGGTATAAAACACAGATAAAAGTAATAAGTTCTAGTGTTCTGCAGCACAGTGGGGTGACTATAGTTCACAACAACCTATCACATATCTTATGACTAACTAGAAGAGAGGAACTCAAAGTAATCATAAGGAGATGGAGACATTAATTATCCGTATGTATTATATGCATGTATTGAAATGTCACACACCAAGTCCCACAAATATGTACAATTATTATCTGGAAATCAAAATGTTTAAAAAATGTTTAAGAAAATGCAAGTGTTGATTGCCCTGATTTGACCATTACACATTGTATGCATGTGTCAAATTATCATACTTTTCCCCATAAATTTGTATAATTAAAATAATAATTTAAAAAAGAAGCATGATAGAGGTGATGAAAATGAACTAAAGTGTTATTCCATAGAGGAGAAAGTGTTCCCTTCTGAAACACCATAAGCTAGAGGCACTATCTATCATGGATTCTTATCTTATTCTTTCTCATCAATACTTTAACTTATCTAATTGACTTATTTGTTTACATGTTTGCAGTAAGTTCCTGGAGGGATTCTGCCTGTCTTATTTGCCTCTGTGCTAGAACACAGTAGGCATTAGGTAAATATTTGTTGACCAAAGATTTTTTAATTAAGCACCTACTATGTGTCAGGTGTTGTGATTTACATGGATTATTTTATGTAATCCTACTATCATCCTATGAGGAGAAAATTATTGGTGCCATTTTACAGGGAAGGAAACACTATATTATAAATATTCCATTCCTTGCTCAAGGTTGTACAGCTGAGTCTAACACCATAGCCTGGAGTCCCAGTAACTACTATGCATGAGGGCAGTGCACATCAGAGGGTCCAATTCCACTTCTAGAACATCCAAAATTCAGAGAACCTAGCACTCTGCTAGGCCTTAAAGAGTGAGTAGGAGCTGGACATGGTGATGTACTCCTGTAATCCCAATACTTGGGAGACTGAGACAGAAGGATCATAGGTTTGAGATCAGATTCAGCAATAGTGAGACTCTTAGCAGCCTAGAGAGACCTGTTTCAAAATAAAAAGGTCTAGGGTGTATCTTGGAGGTAGAATGCCCCTGGGTTCTATACCACTATCACCAAAAAAAAAAAAAAATGTAGGAATTTTACAGGTGTCTGTAGCATGAGCCTTGGTGTGAGGGTGGGTATAGAAGAAATCAGAAGTGAGAGGTGGGTTGGATTTGAAAATGAAGCCAAGGAATCTCAGTGTTATCCTTTGGTACAGACGTTGAGGAATCTTACAAGGTTTTCTAAGCTGATAGGCAACACGATAAAACCTGTGGCTAAGGAAGGTCACTCTGGTAGCCTTAAACAGCACAGGTGTGAAAGGTCTATGGCTAGAGGCAAGGAGAAACACTGTTCATGGTAAGAAAATAGGAGAGAGTCAAGTACAGCCTGAACCTGGATGGTTATAACTGAAGTGGAAAAAAGAGGAGAGAGACCGAAGTCATTGTGGATACAGAATCAAAACCTCCAGAAGCTGACTGAAGGATGGAGAGGTCACAGATGAAGCCAGACTATTAGAAGAAGTAGAAGAAAGAGGAAAAGAGGAAAGGCTGCGGTCAAAGCTGGAGAGACGTGGCCCCATGGTTTTCTTGTGTGATGACTGCTGAACCAACAGAAGGCAAGTTCAGGGAGACACCACTTTTAGAGAATCTTAGGTCCCCTTTTAACCTTGACTTGGTGATACCATGGTCCTCTGTCTGCAAGATCTGTACCAAAAGCCTGGGGAGATGAGCTGGAGAAGCGATGCAGGCCTCAGAATCAAGCTGTGCATCAGAATGCTGGCTGCTGTGCTTCCTTTCCCCATACCGGAGGCCAGTGCCAGAGCATGTTGCATCAGTCGCCCAGGGGTGGAGAGGACCTTACTCTCTTGGCATTTGTAGGGTCTGTGTGTGTATAGAGGCTGTGCTGGCTCAGGTGGCAGTAAAAGGAGAACTGATGAAGGAAACAGTCCAGTTAATGCTATGTCCACATATGAAGGCGTCACTACCAATCTCACTAAAGGTATTGGGGTGGGATCTGAAGGGGAACACACCAACAGCTGTGTGCATGTATGTCTGCATCACTTTGAACCTCACTATGATGTATAATTACAATGAACCAACAAAAATATTTTTTAAAACGTGGACAGAAGCAGCCAAGCATGGTGGCATGCACCTTGTAATCCCAGTAATTGGGAGACTGAGACAGGAGGATTGCAGGTTTGAGGCCAGCCTCAGCAACTTAGCAAGATCCTCAGCAACTTGATGAGACACTGCTTCAAAATAAAAATAAAAAGGACTGTAGTTCAGAGGTAGCTCAGAGGTAGAATGCTCCTGTGTTCAATCCCTAGTACAAAAAAGAAAGAAAGAAGGAAGGAAGGAAGGAAGGAAGGAAGGAAGGAAGGAAGGAGAAAGGAACGGAACAGGAGGGTACGAGCTTTATCCATGGTAGAATGTATTAGATTAGACCCTGAAGAACATGCAAAGAGTAAGATTTAGAATGCATATGCCCAGAAATGACATAAAAGCTCATCTTTACAGCTATAACACATGAGAAATAAAAACTCCTTACTGGCCCATGAAACCTGCCTGTTCTGCCCCTGCCTCTTGCTCATCCTCCTTCCTTCCTACTCACCTGTCATAGTGGCCTCCCTCCTGTTCTCAGTCTGAAAAAGAAGGGAACATTCCTCCAGGGATTGCCCCGGCTCTATGTAGTCTCCCTCCAAACCCATCCTTCTTGTTCGCAGGTGTTGGCTGTAATTCATCTCTCAGAGAACCCTTCCCTGGCCACCAAACTGACGTTGGATGTTGATTTCCACGCACTACCCACTCCCAATCACTGTAAATATATTTCTCTTATTTAATTTAACATCAATGTAACACTGCCGCCTTGTTGGCAACATTTCCGCAGTGCCCATAACATTTCCTGTCCCATCGTAGATGCTCAATAAATACTCACGGAATGAAGGAGAAAAACTGCCGTACAAGGGAACATCAAATATGTCTCCTTCTGTGCTTTTAGCTCACCTTGCTCCTGTCCTCATGCCTGCTTCCAAACATGGCCACAATTGGAATTTATACTATTTTGAGGACGAAGATGGAACTCCTCCCTAGCAACACTCCTCCCTCCCGCTTGGTGGTTCAGGCCAGAAGTGCAGGTGCCTTTTGGACAGCCACATGTGCTTCGGAGGAAAGGTGTTCACGGGTCAATCCTCTGTAGAGAGGACAACACAGCCTAGCAGGAAGAAGAGCCTGCGCATTTCATCATGAAGTAGGCAGCATGTCACTGTATGCAAAGCAAGCACCAGCTCCTGTCAAGTTCCATGACTGGGTTCTCTTGTTTCTGCACAGGCTCCAGAGCCGGTGCCACTCACCGCTCTCGGGCACGGCGGGGACTGAGCGCTGGTGTTGTAGCAGGTGCACGCCCGGAATCTGATCAACATTCAGCCTAGACAGCAGAGGAGCCTCATTAGTTTTAATGAATTAGCCCTTTGGAAAAGGAGGGGATGATGTTACAGGTAGCGGTGGGTATCAGCTGCCTTCATTTATGCCCAATGTAAGAGCGATCTTCTTCCTTCATTTTGCTGCCTGTTCCCAGGTGTGGAAGTCTGAAATTTCTCTCAACACTGGAACCAAAGGTTTCTGCATTTTCTTCCCTAACCCATTCTCTGAGCTGTATACAAACCCAAATCACAGTGATTTTCTAGTCAATGCAAGATGGAATCTTCTCAGCTTGAGACTCTGATGTCTGGGGTGAGACCCAGAAATGCTAGTAACTCCACACCCCATGCAGCTCTGTCTGATCTCGTGCGTCCCCAAATCCCAACCCTGCAAACTGCCCGCTGGGTGGGAATGGCTCGACCACCCTTGTCAGCAATGTGGACAAAAAAATTCCTCTGGAGCCATACTGCCTGAAGGGGTAGGAAATGGAGAGCTGGGGAAAGTCAAAGGCACTTTATCTGTAAATGCACATCCCTTTCAAAATAGGTTCCGTCGCAGGTGGGAAGTTGTCACTGCATTGTGAAAGCAATTTTGCCAGAGAAAAAAAGGAGAGTGACAGAACAGACAGACCCACAACAGAGAGAAAGGAGCAAAGAGGCCTAAAATACTCATGGACAGGCAGCCAGTGCTTGGAGAGATATTCATCAAGACAGCCGCACATTGGCTTTGGGGCCATGTCCCGAGGATCCACTGATTGCGCCTGAGGGGACTGCTCTTTTCTGTATCCTGGAGAACTGTTGCTGTTTTTTGATGAAAACAGAGTTTGGGTAGCATCTAATCGCTGAAGCTGAATGGAAATGTGATCTGATGGCTGTGAGTGATCAGAGCTACAAAACGAAGAGTCTGAGACCTAGGCGACTGACCAAGGGGGCGGTCACTCCTCAACTCCTTGGATTCCCTGGAGATTAACTACCTGATCGCATTGCCAGGTTCCAGTCTTGGCTCCGCAAGTTTTTAGCTGGGTGACCTTGGACAAGTGACCTAACTTCTCTGTGACTAATGTCCTCATCTGTAAAATGGGGATAATAACAGCAACCACCTTACAAGCTCTTGTGAAAAGTAAACGAGCAAACACATGTCACACGCTAAGAACTGTGCCTGGCACACACTAGCCTTATTATTATTATCAATGTTATTGCTGTCATCTTTGTGATCACTATCCTTAGCTGGGGGATACCTGAGGAACAAGGCTTCAGTTTGGGGCACCCTGACTGTGCATATTCATCGCTCGTGAGGCTGTGTGATATGGAATAGCCAATGACCCCAATTCCCCAGCCGCCGGAGTGAGGGGGATGGGCCCGTTCTTTATAGGGCGGTCTCTCATTTCTATTTTAGGATATCATTATATTCTGGTGAGCTGGGATTGTGATGAAAGGAGTTTGGATAAGCAGCAAACTGGTAAGTGAACTAGAAAGCTGGTTGTTTAAATCCTAAAAATGTTAAAATTAAACGTAACACAAGTTTTAGTTTCAAAAAGGGAGATTAGCCACCCCGAGAACCAATTATGAGCCAGGCACTATGCTGTTATGTTAGCAGACTTAATTCTCGGGTAGTCATCACCGATCTTCTTTTGTAGATGAATTCACCAAGGTTCAGAAGAGTAGAGCAGCTTGCCCTAGTTGCCAAGCATGTGAAATGTGTGTGGTGCATAAGTGTGGCTAACGTATTGATTGTCCAGGCACATAGTGTACAAGGAGTGTGGTGATATTGTGGTGATACAACCCAAGAGGTGAACGTGGATCGTGGAGGGAGGGCTAAATGTGCAATGTGTGCATGTATGATGTTGATACCCTGACATATATCAAAATGTATAATTACAATGCACCAATAAATGAACATTAAAAAAAAGAATTTAAGGATATCTCTGTAAATTCAACTTTCAACACACCCCGTTGCCTTCAATACAACAATAAAACAAAAAAAATTTTTTTTTTTGCGGTACCAGGGATTGAACCCAGGGGCATTCTACCTCTGGGCTACACCCCCAGCCCTATTGTTAATTCTTTATTTTGAAACAGGGTCTCAGTAAGTTGCGGAGAGCCTCACTAAGTAGCTGAGGCTGGTCGCGAACCCAGATCCTCTGTTCTCAGCCTCCCAAGTACTGGGATTACAGGAGTGCACCATCATGCCTGGCTTAAAACAAAAAAATTTTAAAGGGAAAGCCAACAAGAAGTTGGTTGACTAAAAAATAAGATAAACACTTCTGTGGATGGGAACTATAAGAAAATATGAGAAGGTGGCTGCTTATTGGGTTGGGAAGAGACACCGATGGGACAGGACACCAGACCAAGATCATGGTTTGAATATGGAGCTCACTGGCAGGAATGTCCCCCTTCAGGAAAGACTGAAAAGTGACCATCAACTAGTTGCCTCGGACTGACTGCAGTGGCTCTCAAACTTGAGTGTGCAGTACAATCGCCAGGGGGACTTGTGAAAACACGATTGCTGGGCACCATGCCTGGAGTGTCTGAGTCAGTAGGCCCAGGGTAAAGAGTTGCATTTGTAATTAGTTTTCAGGGAGCTGCTGCTGTTACTGCTGCCCTTGGAAGAGACTGTAAGAAGCTGTGGACTCAAGGGGTTGGAAGCACATGGATATATTCTTGTAAGCAGGGACTTTGTCAAGCCTCCACTACCTCATGTCTGGATGTGCGATAGCCTTAGTATCACCACAGTCCCAGCAATATTATTATTCAGCTCTGGCTCTGTACTCAAGTGCCAGGACACCGTGTGGAGGAAAACACTAAAATACTAGATAGGGAAGGAGAAAAGAAAACTATGACTAACCTGCCACTAAATAATAAATAAATAATAAAAAATGACTAACCTGTCACTAAAGTAATCTCTGTAAACCAGTATTTCAAAACACACGAAGAAATCTAATAATAGTCTAGGGATGTGTCTCATTGGTAGAGCACTTGTGTAGCATGTACAAGACCCTGAATTAAAGCCCCAGCACTGCAAAAACAAAACAAAAACAAAAAGAAAGAAATCTAATAGAAATAGCCAAATGAAACAAGCAAACAGAACATGAATTCATTCTAAATGAAACTAATTTTATAGATTTCGCTAACAAAGTTTTTTTTAAAAGAAGCATGCTTAGAATCTTCTCAGAGAACAAATAAATATTATCATTAAAAATGAAAAATTATGAGATAAAACAGATGAAAATGGAGTTTTGTCTCTCACTTTGGAGATGGCCTTGAATGTGTATTTCTTGCTTTCCTAAATCTTTATATAAAAAATGAAAATGGAATGAAAAGCTATGAAAAAGAACTTGTTAGAAATCTTATAAGGGAAGAATGGAGATAATGGCAAAGAAGCAATATTTGAAGAAATAGCTGATCTGATTTTTTCCCAGAATTAAAGAAAGTCACGATCCTCCAATTGAAAATGTATCTTGAATACTGGCAGGATAAAGATAAATGCACACTTGGACTTGTCGTTTGGCTACAAAATATGAAAATAAAAGAAATATCAACACTACCAGAAAACAAGAACCTGTTTTTATCAGTATCAACAATTAAACTGACAGTAGTTATCCCATAAGCAATAGCAGAGGAAGGAAAACAACAGAGGAATAGCTTCAAAGTGCTAAAATTAACCATGAACTTAAATTTTATTTCCAGCGAATTATTATTCTCTAAGCAAAAACTAAGAGAATGTAGAAACCATATAGAGAAATCATTAAAGGAAAAAGAAGGGAGAAGCACAGAAATAAATAATGGAGCAATAAATTTAAGTAGCTGTTGACTTTTAAAACAAAACACCCTGTTTTGTATTGAAAATGGGCAAAATGAAGACTTAAGACCAGGAGTCTAAACCTTCTTCTGTAAAGGACCGGATAGTAATTATGGTAGGTTTTACAGGGCATATACAGGTGGATCATTCCTTATCTGAAAATCTGAAACCTAAATTATTTCAAAATCTGAAACTTTTGAGTTTCAGATTATGCTCTAAGTAGAAACTATCACCTCATGTGATATATCACAGTCAAAATGCAAGCATGCTTAAAATATTGGATAAAATTATGCTACAGTTTGGATCTCGAGTGTACCCCAAATACCAATGTGTTAATGACTTGGTCCCTAGGGTGATCCTATTGGGAGGTAGTTGACTTTTCCTAGCCGGTGGGGCCTAGTGGGAAGTCTTTAGGTCACTGAGGATGTGCCCTCAAACAGGATTGTGGGAGCCTGGCTTCCTCCTCTTCCTGGTTGGCTTCCTGGCCATGAAATGAGTGGTTTTTATCTGCCATGTGCTCTCACCATGACATGTTGCCTCATCACAGGCCCAAAGCAATGGGGCCAATTGATCATGGACAGAGACCTCCAAAACTATGAGCCCAAATAAGTCTTTTGTTGTTCTAAGTTAATTATCTCTGGTATTTGTTATAGTGACAGAAAACCGACTAATACAAATTCCCTCCAGGCTATGTATATATGATATATATGAGGGGCTTCACAGTGGTAGATTACTTGCCTAGCATGTGTAAGACCTTGGGTTCCATTCCCAGTACTGCAAATTAGATAAAAGGATGTACAGGGGATATCAATGAATTTCATATTTATACTTGGTCCCCTTTCCAAGATATCTCATTATATTTATGCAAATATTCCCAAATCTGAAGAAAAAATGAAATCTAAAACACTCTGGTTCTAAGTATTTTGGATAAGGGATGCTCAACTTTCAGTTTCTGTCACAACTATACAACTCTGCCATTGTAGGCTAAAAGTAGCAAAGGCAATACATAATTGAGTGGACATGGCTGTGTTTCAATAAAACTTTATTATTCAATGTGTATTCAATAAAACAGGCAGTGAGCCAGATTTGTTTGGAAATGGTACTTTGCCAGCTCCTGCTCTAGGTGCAGAAACAAGAAGCAGGGAGGGGTGCTGTGCAGTAAGTTTTTAAACATTTTACTTTATTCAACATGTTTAGGAAGGGAGTAGAAATATTAAATAATTATATGTGTTTAAGAATGTATGATTATGCATGCCTGTTAAAAATTAAGGGTAATCACTAAAAATTTAAAGTATATAACTACCAAGTTACCAGAAGGGAAAGAAGAATTTAAATAGATGCTAGCTAAGGTGAGAAACAGGAGGCCATATAGATGATCATTCTGTGTGTCCTACCTGACTCAGGCAATCTCAATTGGTAAATTAGATTAGAAAGAAGATTGACCATTTAGCTTCTACCTGTGACTTGCAAATAGGGCCTGGTTAGATTGAAAGAAGCAAGCATTATTTGGAGAATAGATCTCTTGGGAGTATTTGTTTGAGATGAGAGCCATCCTATCTAATACTCAGTGATGGAAAGAATGTGGTAGGCACCAGGAATTTAGATAGTCAATCAGTCATTCAACATTTACTGGGTGCCTATGTAACACAATACAAGGTATTATGCATAGCACTGAGGATATAAAAATAAAAAATCAGTCTCCTTCCCTCATGAAGCTCATAGTCTAAGGTCAGGATTTAAGGGGTAAGTTAATTACTACTAATCCCCAGGATAGTTCACCAAGCAAGAAAGGCTTTTACTGACACAAAGGCTTTTTTTTTTTGCATTGGGGATTGAACCCAGGGTGGTTCTATCTCCAAGCTACAAGCTATACCCCCAGCCTTTTTATTTTTTCTTTTTGAGACAGGGTCTCACTAGATTGCTTAGAGTCTTGCTACATTGCTGAGGCTGGTCTCGAACCTGCGATCTTCCTATCTCAGCCTCGCAAGTACTGGCATTATAGGCGTGCACCATCACACCTGGCTGGGGCTCTTGATCTGAGAACAAAATTCCATAACTGCTGGCTATCCCATCCTCACTAGAACCCCTCCCACTCCCAGTGTTCAACACTCCTCCCAGGGAGAATCGTCTCATATTCTACTTTTTCCTGGCTTCTCTTTCTTTCTCAGTAGGAAGAGACTGAGCATGGCTTGGCAGTGGAGCTGAGGTAAGTGGAGCCAGGGAAAGGCCAAAGATTGAAGAAAAAGGGAAATACTGACAATATGACATCTTCTACAGCTCACAAAGACTATTGGATCTTGAATGTATAGTTCCTTGTGCCTGGAATGCCCTTCCCTATCTTCTTTCCTGGTTAAACTCTACTCATTCAAGATGTGTTGACTGAGATGTTCCCCCTAGAGAAACCTCCCCCAACCCTCTACCCTGCACAAGTTAGGAGCTTGCCGAGCCTGCTTGTGTCATGCTGCTTGTGTTCTGGTCTGTCTCATTTCTGATATCAGACTGTGAGCTCATCAACCTCTTATCCAACACTCCCCTTCTCACTTTCCACGTGTACAGAACCTCATGTGGTTCCCAGAATGGACCAGCTTAAGAACTTTCTAACATTAAAAGTTATCTTTTCCGTAGGACCTCCTAGCCCACCTGCCACCACAGATGTTTATGTGTACACTTCCTATTCCACTTTTAGGACTCAGCCCCCCAGTAACACATCTTACATGAAGTCCACCACTGCTGTCACCTGCTGGTGGCACAGACTGACACTGGCTAAAGGACACTCAGTGCTCTTGAGCATCTGGTACTTCCCTATCTTGGTGCCTAGTGCATTTTATTAGAAATGGTCTATTTCCTTGACTGTACCTCACATCAACTCCCTCAAGGCCGGATTGTTTTGTTGTTGTTGTTGTTGTTCACGATTGTATTCCCAGTACCCAGAATAGTTGGTGCTCAAAAACCCTTGATGGAGTGAGTGACAGAAGAAAAGCATCAAGTCATAATCCTTATGACTTAATCCTTACTGGGGTGAGGTGAGGAGGGATAATTTTTGCCTTTCAGAAATTGAATTGGGGGCCGGGCGTGGTGGCGCACGCTTGTAATCCCAGTACTTTGGAAGGCGGAGACCGGAGGATCCG
>PVJS01001985.1:0-89724 GCA_004027185.1 Glis glis
GGTGTGGAGGCTGAAGCTGGGGCTGGAGTGGGGGCTGGTGCTGATGGTGCTGGGGCTGGTGCTGATGGTGCTGGGGCTGCTGCTGAGGCTGCTGCTGCTGGGGCTGAGGCTGATGGGGAGGTGGCAATGGAGGGTGCAACGGCCCCTTCCGTTTCCAAAACAGGAGAAACAACAGTTTACAAACACATATACTAGGCATATCCCAATCCAACTGTTTCTTTGAAATTCTTAACCCAAGAAAAGAAACTTTAGGTGGCACTAAGACTTCAGTTTAGGTTTGTTGATGAAGGCAATACTGTCTTCAGTACAATAATAAACAACAGCTAACACCTTACACTTCATGTTTGTCCTAAGTTCCTTCTATCTAGAATTTCAGAAATCTATACAAAGGAAGTAATGAAGGATATAAAAAAACACCTCAAGTATGTCCCCTACAGTACCAGAACACCAAGTTCTAAAGCCAAACGTACACATGCGCAGTCATGCACAGACTGAAAGGCAGCTTCGTGCAGCATGTTTACACGATATAGTGAAAGACAATTCACTGAAGTCTAAAAATCACAATGGCTTGTCAACTGGGAAAAAGGCAGGGGGATAAGGACATTCTGCTTAAAAAACTGAAAACTATGAATGAGAATGTTCATGGTAATTTTTCTGGGTAACAGGATTATTTAGTTTTTTTTTTATGATACTGGGGATTGAACCCAGGGGCATTCTACCTCTGAGATACACCCATCCCTATTTTTTAATCTTTATTTTGAAACAGGGTCTCACTTAAGTTGCGGAGGGCCTCACTAAGTAGCTGAGCCTGGCCAAGAACCCAGATCCTCTGGTCTCATCCTCCCAAGTACTGGGATTACAAGTGTGTGCCGCCACTCCCGGCTTTATTTAGTTTCTCAAACTTATCTGTATTCTAATATTTCTGCAATGGAGATGAAGTGTATTTTTAATAGAAGGAAAAAGTTTAAAAGCATCTAATCCTGTGTTAACACCTTAAAAAATCATCATTTTCTATTAGCTTAGGTCTACAGAATATAGAATATAGACCTAAGCTAAAAGTTGATTCAAGTATCTCAATGGTAAACTGAAAATCTAAGCAGCAGACCTGGAGGAGAGGTCAGCACACTCAGCCCAGGAAGCACTCCGGCCAGCAGAGGGCAGGCAAGCCTCTCAAATGCGGAGTGAGCAGCAGCACTGCTCACTGGGGTCTCCACTTTCCAGGGCAGGAAGACAATTTGACAAAGTGCTTCATTTATAGTGGCAAACCTTCTAAGACATCTTACAAAGATGAGCACATGTATTACCAAAACATGTTGTAATTTTATTGGTAGTATATCCTTTTAAAAAAGCCCTGACATTTTTTTGACTCTTCCAAACTGATACTTTTTCCATCTCTCCTAGTATTAAGGAGATAAAAAAAAAAATCACCAAGAATGTTCACTATCACGAACAGTACATTTAGAAGACTAAATGGCGTTATACTTTTTTTGTGTGGTACTGGGGATTGAACCCAGGAGCATTCTACCTCTGAGCTACACCCCCAATCATAATTTTCATTTTGAAACAGGATCTCATTAAGTTGCTGAGGGCCTCACCAAGTTGCTAAGGCTGGCCTCGAACCTGCGATCCTCCTGTCTCAGCTTCTCAAGTACTGGGATTATGGGCATGTGCCACTGCGCTCGGCTGCCCTTATTCTTTAAATAATAACAAACTAGCAGACCAGAATGAAAACCTGCAACTTTACTTTCACACAGCGCAAAAACCCAGAGCAGCACACACATGGTTTCCCTCAGGGCTGGCTTATGCGAGTACCTGCAAGTTGGGCTGAGCATGTGCGGGCAGGAACGGCTGTCCCGGGCCAGGCAGGAACGGCTGTCTAGGAGGAATGAAAGGCCGGGTGGTTGCTGACCCTGGCTGGCTAAAGTGCAGGATCCCCACTGGACCTGGGGGCTGCAGGGCTGGTCTTACAGGCCTTTCCCTCGGGAACACCGGCTGCTGTCCTTGCTGATTGAACACTGGTCCGGGCTGAGTGAACGGTAAGGGATTCTGAGCAGGAACAGGATGGCTGCTATTAAGAAGTGTGGGAGGAGGCGGCGGTGGAGGGGGACTTCGCTGCTCCAGGAAAAGATGACTCGGGAACCTTGGTTCACCTGAAACTGAGCAGTAGTACGACATTACCTTCAGGTCAGATGGACCATGAACTTCTCAGAAAAGCAGTTTTATGAACCGTCTTACCAGGGACAAAAGTTACAAATATTGGCAGGTTATGACAACATTTAGAAAGAATTCTAGATTTTGCCTCCTATCTCTAAATTGCTTCCTAGGTCATTTTTTACAATTTCCTCCTTTGTGTGAGATTTCCACATTTCAGACACCAGCGCTCTCCAACTTTAACATCTGAAGTGACAGGCAGAACTGCTATTGTATGAAACCTGACACTACGGAATCTCACAATGGCTCTGAAGTCGGTTTTAACGGTAACAGGCGCATCGCCCAGTGCAGCTTCTGCTGCGTCACTCTGCGCCACCCAGGCCTCCTTCATGTACCTCCCAAGAAGAAAGGGTCTCGCTCCTGAGGTGGGGGTGGGGCTCTCCACTGGTCCTGGAGAGGAAGTCGAGGGGGCTGGCTAAAATTGTTGGGAACAGGTCCAGGTGTATGCTGTGGAAATTCTGGAGGGCCCTAAAGAACAACAATGAAAAAACAGAGAAAGACAAAAACATCCTGTGATTTTCAGAAATGCATACACGGTTCCAAGCTTTCCTCTGGCAATAGCAAGTAACTTATCTCCTACGGTCAGCCTGCCTCTATGTACGTACAAATATGTATACAGGAATATATAAATGTCTATACACACACAAATAAATGAGCTATTACAACATAAGTGAATCTGCCACAGTGCAACAATAAGAATCAGTACGGCATTCGGCCAGGCACGGTGGCCATGCCTGTGACCCCAGATACTCGGGAGGCTAAGGGCGGGAGGAACACAAGTTTGAGAACAGCCTGGAGAATTTAGCAGGATAGTTTCAAATTAAAAAAATTAAAAGGGCTAGGGATGTAGCTCGGTGGTAGAATGCCCCTGGGTTCAATTCCCAACACTGCCAGGGGGGAGCACAGCAGCATTAAAAAGTTAATTCAAGATTTTAATATTATTACAGCACTACAAGCAATTTTTAAGCTTATTGAAATCCATGCAATTATTGACCTTCTTTCCCATTAATCCAAAAGACTAAATGTCTACTTTGGACATTCATGACATTTATCTTCTTAAAGATGCTATTCTCTGCTATCTATTTAATACAACCATAAGCTACAACTTTGAAGCTGCTTTACCTAAAAAAAAAAAAAGAAAAGAAAAAGAAATCCAATTTGTACCATAACAAAAATCACCAACCTCTGATGTAAAAGAAAAATGTGAATTTTTTTTTTTTTTTGGCAGTATCGGGGATTGAACCCAGGGGCGTTCTACCTCTGCGCTACACCCTCGGCCCTATTTTTTTTTATACTTTATTTTGAAACCGGGTCTCACGAAGTTGCGGAGGGCCTAAGTAGAGAGAGAAAGAGAGAGAGAGAGAACTGAGGCTGGCCGCAAACCCGGATCCTCTGGTCTCCGCCTCCCAAAGTACTGGGATTATAAGCGTGCGCCACCACGCCCGGCTAAAAATGTGAATGTTTAAGAAACCAAATTACTACAACGGATATTACATGGATTCCTTTGGATAAAAAAATTTAAACAGATTCTTATAGAGTAACATTTCTCAATAGCTACTTGTTACTAGTAGAACTCTATAGATTCAAAAAGTAAAACTGCTTCAAACAGGGTATCACTAAATTGCAGAGGGCCTCACTAAGTTGCTGACGGCCTCACTAAGTTGCTGAGGCTGGCTGCAAACCTGCGATCCTCCTATCTCAGCCTCCCAAATCCTGGTATTACAGGCATGCACCACCACACCCAGCTGTGACTTCATTTTGTAACACTGATTTATAGCAGTGATTCTCATAGAATTTAAATAACCACCCTGCAAACCCAACAAGAGCCAGCCAGGATCAGCGCTTTTATAAGCATCTACTTCTGACATGGACCAGAGGCGCTTGGGCAACCTGGGTCCACTGGCAGAAGCCAGGAGTTCTGGTTTGAGGACAGCGACTTCTACAAATGCTGCTTACACCAGGCCCTGACAGCCCGGAAGGTGAAATACACTGTGTCAATCACTGCTGGAAGGGAAGGCTACACCACTTTTAAATCCTATTATATTCACTCAACTACATTGGGGATTTCAATACTCAAGGAAAATCAGTTGAAGCTCCCCCAAAGTACATTTTAGTCAGGACAGAATGAAATGCAGCAGCTGGTTCAACCCACTTAGTGGAAATCTTACCAAAATGACTAAATTTGGGAATTAAAAAAAGCTTTTCCCTAACTTAGATATGAAAACAGCAGTCTACACCCAAGTCAGAACTGTGAATTCTGAAACTTCATCACATCATATACCAACTTCTACACTGTGTCTACTTCTTTGGAAAATACTCATTCTATGTTTCTGCCTCACCAAAAAGGGGGGGGGGCAAAATCACTACGGAAAATGGCTAATGGCTTTTCTTGGTAGTGTTTGCTTATAGTACCTCAGTGCTTCCGGACCCTACCTTGTTCTCAGCGAGCTGCCTGACTCCCTGCTCCTCAGGTCTGCTCTAGAGACCCACCCAGACACGGCCGCAGATGATCCACACATTCTGCCTCTCTGCCCCAGCCACACCGCTGAGGGCCGAGGGCGAGAGGCTCCTCACAGAGGGCTGGAGCACCAAAAGGTTGCACGCGATTGTAACTGGGCCATCGCTGACACCGGCAGCTTTTCTGCCGTGCCTGGCCGCCTCCTCTCACTGTGCACGACCTAATCCTGTTCCCACTGCATAGCTGTCCTCTCTGCCCACAACGACCCTGGCATCCTCCTGCAGCCAAATTTCATTTTCTGTCATAAGTAATGTACTTGCTGCTACTTTTTAGCAGCAGCCTATGTTATTAAAAAAAAAAACACCTCTTGTTGTATTACCGCGTTTGGTCAGATTTTTCACAGAAAGAACAGGCACAGCATGCTGAATTCTAAGAGGGTGAAGGGATGCTACCAAGCTGTTGACAAGCTTTGGCCCTGTACCATAGCTGCCATTCTTCAGGGCTCTATGGGTCACATCTGTGATAATGAGCTGGCGATAAAGCAGGCAAAGGATGTGAGAAAAGGACAGGAAGAACAAAAGTACTGACTGACAGACGGGGACAGTCCTCTGGGCTCTTCTACCTAACGGTTAAATACTTTTATTATACTAATGGCTGGAAGTCAGCGTCACTCAGTGACAACCTAACAGTTTACAACTCTACCAATTGCAATAAAGGGTAAAGCCAAGCTTAATTTACCCATCCTTCAGAATCTGCCTCCTTTCTCAGCTCCAGTCCATCCTCTTTCCCAGAGCAGCTCACTATATGGTGCACCCTGCTCTCCTACCTGCCTCTACATCTTAAGGAAACAAAAGGCAGGACACCTCGCGGGGTAAGAAGACGAGTCTTCTGGCCTTTCTCCACTAGGCTCCCGGCCGGCCAGCTCATAATTAGAGTAAGTGGGAAGAGGCTCTGACCTCTCTCCCGTCACCTCTCTCGCCGCTCTCCTCACTGGCTCGCAGAGCTGGAGGCGCGGCAGCATGTGTGAGAGCTGCAGCAGGCGATGGGTGGCGTGACTGATCCACAGCGCTGGGCCCTGGCTGCGCAGGTCTCTTCGTAACCCCCACTCCCAACAGTTAATTTCAAGTCCTCCAAAGAGAAGTTTTCTCATTATAGATAAGGCAGAGTGTCACTGGGAAAGGAGACAGGCCTCCACTCCACTGTGAGTGGGAGGCCCGCTACGTTCTGATTTCTGACTTGGCCACAGGTTGAGATCAGAGAAAAGTGCTCCCTAACCCTCATCCTTTCCTCAAAGGAAGCAGTCACTGAGTAGGAGTGCGAACTCAGGGAGCCCAATGTGCATAGTTCTCGATCAAAATTCAAGCTGCAAACTAGCTACATTACTTCCTGGGTCTCAAAGCACTACCAGATTCCCTGGAAGATTATTTTAAATATTCATAACTTCTAGAGACACTTTTATGTATTAACTGAAAATATATTGGGATCTCAAATCTTTTGCCTTTTGGAATTTTAATATTGTGATTTCCTTCTCTTCCTTTTATAAGTATCCATATACTTATAAATGCTGTCTAAATGCACATTCACAGGCATTCAATTCAAATGTCTGCCGTAGAGAATAAAACACCAAGTTCTCTCACAGTGCTTCCACACTCAATGGAACACGGGCGTTTTTAGAACTCATCTGTAATACTGAAGCAGAACTTCATTCCTGTAAGTGCTCAGCTGAGAAGGTGGCGTTTAGAGCCACCCTGAAGGTGGCTGAGGAGTGAGCCCAGAGCTAAGACAGCTCCGTCGCCATCCGTCAGCAGCCACCTTCCAGCTGCAGCCTTGAGCATGTGACTGCACCTGTCTGGGCTTCCAATAGTGCCCAGGGAGAACAAAGTACTTAGCAAATAAGAAGCCAATCACATGTGTCATTATTGTGTGTGTGTGTGGGGGGGGTGTTACTGGGGATTGAATCCAGGAGCGTTCCATCTCCGAGCTACATCCCTAGCCTTTTTTATTTTTTCTTTTGAAACAGGGTCTCACTAGGTAGCTGAAAGTCTTGCTAAGTTGCTGAGGCTAGTCTCAAACCTGCAATCCTCCTGTCTCCACCTCCCAAGTACTAGGACTACAGGTACACACCACCATGCCCAGGGTCATTATTATTTTTACATGACATTTTTGTAGACTGTCAGTCCAGACTACATAACATACATGGTTTCTGACAACTTTTCTGGGTAAAAGACAAGTCAGCATAGATCTACCTCCTGCACTCTCATCTGAGTTTAAATCAGAAAGCCTCCAGAGATAAGGGGACACCAAATACTAGGAATGTTGTCTCCTACATCTCTCCAGTCTCTCACGCCCACTTCTCTCTGCCCTTCAATGCTGGGTCTGTAAGGGCTGAGAACGTGCCTGCTTTATCACTAATGTGTTTCCTTGCTGGCACAGAGTCTGGCACGCAGGCTGTCATGAATACTAAATAGATGAGTGAACTATTTCCAATAACAAGGACTCCCAGCCTCACATTCTAAACCTGGAAGAACTGCAGCATGGTTAAAAAAAAAAATGACTGCCCATAAAGCACACAGATATTCTGAATGGCAGAATGAAGGAAGGAAGAAGGTTAGAATGTACTGACTTGGACCTTGAACAATGACCCGTCTGAGGATCCTGAGCTGAGTGGATCTGAAACACACAGTGCACTAGAACCAAACAAAAGCTAAAGATCTGGGATGATCATGGGTTTGGAGACAGAGAATAACAGACCCCTATTCTCCGGCTTACCTGGATGATAGAAATAATTTTTATTTCTATTACAATTATTTAACATCACCGGAGAAGAAAAGGGAGATAAACATGGAGACTGTCTTTCGCCTCCTGCACCCACCTGCCTGATTTTTAGAGATTACAACTGTTCTTTGAAGAATAAAAGTTATCTGGATAGTCTGTGATGTTTACTTCCACACAGGTCAAAGGCATACAACTCTGGCCAGCCTCCTTTGCTCTACTGAAGATTTAACTGAAGAGTAAAGTACACATATGATACACGACACCCCGAAAACTATACAGAATAAATTCAAGTCCTTTTCCTCAGAACAAGGTGCTTAGCACTAATTATCACCCCAACACACACACACACACACACACACACACACACACACACACACACACACACTCAGCAAGGCGTTTTGCAGGGTCAACCCCTAAACATAGTACAGATCAACAAATTAGGACCACATTCCTTACAACTCAAAGAAAAGGAAACTAGAGCCTTACAGCAAAACTCCTTACCCATCTAGCATGGTTATCTATACATAGAGAACTTTCAGAAGTTCTAGAAAATGGCTTTATGTCTATGAATGGAAGTTAACAGAAAGAATGAAAGCAAATATCTTGTTGCTGTTGTAGGAACATGGATTCTAATAAAATACAAATGCATACTGACCCCACTTGGTTTTATACAAACACGAGCCCCCAGGGACAGGACTGCTAGAGCTCCCCCCACATGCTCCTGCTGTCTTCTGAGCATCAGCCTGACATGTGGTCATGAGACCACTTCTTTTTTTTTTTTTTTTTTTTTGGCGATACCGGGGATTGAACCCAGGGGCATTCTACCTCCGAGCTACACCCCCAGCCCTATTTTTTATACTTTATTTTGAAACCGGGTCTCACGAAGTTGCAGATGGCCTCACTAAGTAGCTGAGAGTAGCTGAGGCTGGTCGCAAACCCGGATCCTCCGGTCTCCGCCTCCCAAGTACTGGGATTACAAGTGTGTGCCACCACGCCCAGCCTCACAAGACCACTTCTGGCAAAGTGAACATGAGCACAAGGGACATGCGTAGCCCCAGACCCCGGCAATTAAACAAAACCTCCCATAAACAATCCTCACTTCCCAGCCACCAGTGAACGCAGAGGCTGTTGGGGGCCAGAGAGGGCGAGCCAACACCCACGTAGAGCCTGGCTGGTGACCTGAGTGGGAAGCACACTTTGGTGCCAAGCCCTGAGGGTGACAGACTGCAAGGTCAGTCTACTCCAACCATACTCCTGGTATGGGCAGTCTGGGGTCACCCCCAGGTTCCTTCCAGGTGCCAGAGCCCTATCACCAGCTGCTGCAAAGGCTGTCCTGGCTGATGGGTGCTGCTTCTCCAAGGACTGCCTGACACAGTGGAGAGAAGCTTGTTCCCACAGCATGCTGCTCCAGCTCGTGGCTCTGAGTCACAACTCATGCTCTCGGGCCCTCACCGTTCATTCCATGTCCTTCCTGTCCTGCCTCCCAGGAGGCCTCACATAATCACAGGGGCCCAAATGCCCCTGACAGGCTAGGCTTCTGCAGCCCGTAGGTTCAGCCTGGGTCACTAGCACTTCTGTGCCGAATGGTTCAACCCTTGGTGCCTCAGCTGGCGCACTCCTTCCGCCCCTGCCTGGGTCTGGAATGCAGGCAAATGAACTCAGGCAGTGGCTGGATAGAAAAAAGTATGGGTCCCAATAACATAAAGCTGCTGTACCAGCCCAGAACATGCTCACTTTTATGAAAACAATGAAACAGTTGGTGTTTCAAGTCACTGTTAGCTGAGTTGTCTGTTACATGAGCCTTACTCACATCCTGACTCAGCCCAGCTGAGTAGAATATTCCTTGGAGCTCCAAGAAATAGGCTGACCAAGTAATTTTTCCTTTATGGGATGAGGAAACCCAGGTTTAGAGTTAAAAGTGAACAGTTCAAGGCTCTATCACCAATGAATGACAGCTTAGGACAAGAGCCCGTGTTTTCAGACCCATGGTTAAGGCATACTCTTTCCATCTTAGCACAATTCTAATGAGACAAATCCATCTTCATGGAATGCCAGAGAAGACTGACGGTCACTACATACAAAGGTCTCCTGATTATCATCATTCATTTGGTAACTTCTACTATTTCATGGGTATAAATGCTAATAATTTATACTTATTTCCTCCTCCAAACGCATAATTATTTTAAGACTAAGTTTTGACTACTTCACTTAACAGAACTTTTGGTATTAATGTAATTCTACGTTTTAAAAGAAAAGACACCAGGTATGGTGGCGCATGCTTGTAATCTCAGTACTTGGGAGGCTGAGACAGGAGGACCGCAGGTTGAAGACCAGCCTCAGCAACTTATTGAGGCCCTCTGCAACTTAGTGAGATCCTGTTCCCAAATAAAAAATAAAATAGGGCTGGGGTGTAACTCGGAGGTAGAATGCCCCTGGGTTCAATCCCTAGTACCACAAACACACACAAAAAAAGAAACCTAAAAGAAAAGACTACCTCAATCTTTCAAAATAATTGCTGTTTTGCTTTTCTTCATATCCCTTTAAAGAGCCAAGGTAAGAAAGTATCATTCTCTCATAATTCTTACACAAATTGTACTTTCATTTTTTTGCATCCCTTGTTAATTACATGATGTTATCTATATTAATCCTATTCAGGAAGAACTGATAACTCCAGTTACCAAAAAAAAAAAAAAACGAAAACTTTGCATAAATTGCTTAGCACAAAGTTAATCGTACAAAGCCAGGAATAAAAAGCCTCCAATCGCTATTATGTGACTTATCAGCTTCCCTAAAAGGGTCAGTCTGTATGTTTTAATAAGACTAATTAAATACTTTAACAATGTCATTGAAACTTCATGAATCTTTCAATAATTACAACCTTTCTCTATAACATGTTTTCATTTACTAATCTCACTTAAAATGCAAAGAACGATATAAGAAATCAATTGACACTTAAGAACACCTCTCGGTTAATTCTGATTAAATGGGTTAAATGCAAAGAATAAAGACCACTAGTGACCCCTGACATAATTAAAATTACAGCCCACTATCACAATATGCTAACCCTCTTATCTCGGCATTCTCCATAGATTTTTTTTTTCTTTCAGGCTGTGCCTCGTTTAAATGCCTACATTCATTTTCCTAGAAGGTATTTTACATTTAGAGATGTGTGTCAAACATTGTGAAGAAGCATATATCCAGTTTCGTATTAAGGGGGAAATACCACATAGATTTAAATACATTAAGGCAATGTTACTGGTTCAAGCAGTGAAACTAGAGCCCTCACTTCACGGTAAAAAATTTTCTGTAGTACAAAATACTCTCACTAACCCTACTAAAGATTACTTACACTCTTTCACAAAATGAGAAGACCGATACTCCTGGACCTCCCCACAGTCTGCCCCAAACGACCCCACTCACAGCAGGCCCAACTAGTGAAGCCCACCTGAGTACCAGGGTCGGTCTGTCCATTTTCCTTTGAGCTTATTGAAATGTGTTTTAACATTTAGGAAGGGGGCACAGCATAAGAGAATGGGCTTCACATGCAGACCTGCCTCCCACACAGTTATGTGAACTAAGCAGTAAGTCTTCCCAACACTCAGCTTCCCGATCTGTGAAATGGAGGAAATAATGACAGCTCTGCTTCCTAAGACTGCTCAGCAAGCTCTGGGCAAAACCTGAAAAACACTAATCACAGTAAGTTCTTCATCCACCACTGATTTTCAACAATGTATGCTCTAAGAGACTACTTCCCTCATTCAAAAACGGAAGCAACTAAAAAGGCAAAGCAGCGGTATCAGCTGTCAACTGAAAGCATACAATTTGTTTTAAAATTCCAATCTGTGGCTGGGCATGGTGGCGCATGCTTGTAATTCCAGTACTTGAGCGGCTGAGACAGGAGGATCCAGGTTCACAGCCAGTCCCAGCAACTTAGTGAGGCCCTCCGCAACTTACTGAGACCCTGTTTCAAAATAAAGACTAAAAAATAGGGCTGGGGGTGTAGCTCAGAGATAGAATGCCCCTGGGTTCAATCCCCAGTACCGCAAAACAAAAACAAAAACAAAATAACCTCCAATCTGTGAATGCACTTACCACAGGATTCACGATCCCAGGCCTGGGCACTTACTGACAATCAGTGTTCACACAAATGTTTGCAGCAACTTTCTGGTGACTGGATAAACAAACTGCGGCGCATCCATACTGCATAGCAAGAAATAAGGGCAAACTACTGCTTGGCTGAGCCTAAGCTACACTACGCCCCACAAAAGGAGCCAGACTCCAAATAACGCTCTGCACACGCCATATATACCACAAAACTGAAGGAACAGAAAATACTCAGGGGTTACCAGAGTCTGGGTAGGGGCGGCGTGCAATCTTGCGGTTACATAACTGTTCTCCACCATCACCATGCAATCACAAAACTGTAGGCACTGGTCAGAATTCACCAAAAAGACTGCATTGTCAGTGGAAAATTTTAATCTTTTCTAAGGACTGCCTTTTGATACTTTTAAGGACCTCGTTCAAAATGTACCTAGAAATACATCTAAACAAATTTATGGGTATTCAAAAACCTCCTAGAAAAATAAGTATTAGAACAAAAACGGGTACTGTCAGACACAACAGGAAAACCAGATCAGGGATATTTTCTTAGCACAGCTGAGGAGGTCCAGGACTTTGAAACTTTGCATAACTGACATTTACAAGCCAAATGATTAAACTACAGAGGGGCAAGGTGTACTCAAGATTTAAGTCTACTTAATAGCATTATATGTCTGAAGAGGACTGATGGAGGTGTCAGTGTAACAGCTGACTTGGTGAAAAAGTATCTTACAAAGCAGTTTTTACAGAGCAGCTCTCTGGCTCCAACAGCTGCTCTACAAGGAGCCACTAGTATAAGACTTGGATGGGTATTCCCCGTTGTTATTAGTACGAGTTTTAGTCAGCCTACCTCCACCCACCACGTACAATGCGTGCTGACAGAGCAGCAAGTTAAGTTAAAGGGTTACTGAATTTGATAAACCACCTTCTTTAATAGCTGTTACCATCGTGTTTAGCTACTCCTGTTACTGCTGCAGATGGGAATTCATTGATATGATTAAATTTGATGGTATGATAATGTATGGTAATCATGATTAATCAGAAACCCACGAGCAAGTGGAGGATGTTGGGTATTATGTCACCTGCATTTTAAACTGCATTCTCTCCTTGCAAGCCTGACAACATCTGACAGCTGGAAGGATCTCCTGCTATATTCTGCTACTACTCATAGATCTGATAAGAGAAAATGCCCATCATTCCTTCTCTATCTTAAGTGCTAATAATTACAAGGCATTGCAGGCATGTTGTAAAAACAGTAAGCATCAAAAGAAAGACTTCCTTTCCTGGACAGAAGAAAGTGTGGACGCTCATCTGCAAGGGCTATCATCAGAGAGAAATGTGATTTGATGCAGCAGTCTCATCAGACATGATTTGCATGAAATGGCGTTTAAGGCACATCCAGAGAGCGTCAATCACCGCCACCTGGTACCATGCACCACAGTGCGGTCCAAACTCCCTGCCATGCTGCATCTCAGAGCACGCACAGAGGCCTCCTCACCTGCTGTGTCTACCTAAGTAATAATGTAACCGCAAGGAAGACTAATTCAATCTTAAAAGTACAGTAGTCTTTTAAACATAATTTTCATTTCTAATTTAAACAAAGAGCACTAAGAAATTATTCAACAGAAAAACTACTTGGTATCTAACTGGCTAACTGACATACCATTTACCCAGCATGCCAATGCAGAATCAAAGGACTGAACTGGTTTTAAAATTCCCTAGATCAAGAATCTTTAAAATGTGGGCCACCTGGGATCCAGTCACAAAAATTAAGTAATTTCTGCTGGGCGTGGAGGTGCACGCTAAGTACTGTAATCCCAGTACTTAGGAGGCTGAGACCAGAGGATTCGGGTTCGCGGCCAGCCTCAGCTATTTCGTAAGGCCCTCTGCAACTTAAGGAGACCCTGTTTCAAAATAAAGAATAAAAAATAGGGCTGGGGGTGTAGCTCGGAGGTAGAATGCCCCTGGGTTCAATCCCCAGTACTGTAAGAAAAAATAAAAAATAAAGTATTTCTAATATTTTCATATAACTGTTAAAGGACTTTCAAGCAAGTAAAGTCTACCACTGCTGGTACCTTAGCACAAGTGGCAAATCCTTTAAGATCCCTTCATATTTAGAAATCTAGTGCTACTTCTGCCTACTGTCCGTCTTTTGTTCTCTTTAGTCACTTGGGTACAGAGCTGAATTCCATGTGCAGGGTATAACTCTACTGTGCAAATTCACTTATGTATCGTGAAAAGAACAAGAGAATATAAAAATCAAAATAAATCTCCTCTACACTACCCAATGAAGAGATTCTTGTAAGTGCCAAGATAACTCAACATTGAATTCCTGTGTACATTTACTCAGCGATGACGTGTTCTCACCTTCTGTGAACAAGGCTCTTGGCTGAGTACGCACCACCGAGCACAGGACGACTGGGGCTCTGCACAGAAGTTTATCTACAGACCTTAACCGGGTAATCTAACAAACCTGAGCGGACTCAGTCAGACAGGAGTGTGCAGACAGCATCTATCCTCAGAGCAACGGGAACTTGTTTAAAGGGGCTTAAGCTGAGAAAGACAAGATCACAATGAGCCTTGCCTTGCTCAATTGCCAATTTCATAAAAACTGGCACAAAGACTTCCAAATCCAAAACTAATTTTATGTAACAAGGAAATGTAATGAGTCAAATAGACCCTATAATAAATCTGAAGTTAGGCTTCCTAATTTGAATGTTTTATCAATTTGTATTTGTGTTTGTGTAATTATTTTACACAGCAAAATTCAGTATAACTAGCACTATGCAGGGTGTTCAGCACAAAGTAAATCCTTATTTAATGTTTACAGAATTAAATTTAAATTCATAGCAACAAAGTTTAATTTAGTAGTAGTAAATGGAAAAAATGTTACTTAACCAAGATCTGGCTTAAGTAAAATCACAGCAGACAGCCTAGAGTTTATCTCCTTTTCAGAGAGTATTTTGATAGACTTCAGCCTCCCAAGTACTTGGATGCAGGCATGTGCCAGGAATTTTCTTTTTTTAATACTAGAGGATGAACCCACAAGCATTCTACCTCTGAGGTACACCCCAGCCCTATTTTAGTTTTTATTTTGAAACAGTTGCTGAGGTCCTCCCTAAGCTGCTGAGTCTGGCCTCAAACCTGCAATCCTCCTGTCTCTGCCTCCCAAGTACTGGGATTACAGGTATGTGCCATTGCGCCCAGCTATGTTTTTTTCTTAAAACCGTAATTGCTTTTTCACATGAAATTTTAGCCCTATAATGCAACTGAAACATGAAAACAAGTTCAATAATGATTTTAACATAGATGTTCACAATTCCAAGAAACGGTAAAAAGTGCTTAAAATATTGGTGCTTTGTGATAACTAGCAGATAAAACTACTTCATCAGAAGAAATGAACCTAATGACTAAATCATATGTTATCCTTGGATAATGCAATTAATAAAATTTAGCTACTTAGAAAATTGCTTTGAATAGAGACTGGTGCTCAATAAATAACTGATTTTTAAAAATAATACATTTTTAGAATTTGATGAGTAATCTAAAGAAAAAAACTTAGCTAAATATAGAAATGAGATTAATAAGAACCAGCTTCAGAAACCACATCATAATTCACAAATAACTACAAATCAAGAAAGTCTCTATAAACTACTCAGAACCTTAAATCCCATACCAAGCTTATTTTTGAATAATCAGCTGATTAAATATATGGGTTCTTCATTTTAAACCTGTTTGATAAATGCCATATGTAAATGTTATCAACTGAAATATCAGAGCTAACCACATACGCCATTTAGATCCTGAATGTCAGATTATGCAGCCTAAATAAGACTCTCTGCTTTACATACAACTGACATTAAAATTTTTGTGTTTGGTTTATTTTTTTTCTACAGATTTTAAAAAGAACATGCACTCACTGGTTTAATAAAATCATGAACTGACTACAAATCAAACCAAGAATTTAAATGAAGTAAAACGTATATATTTAAACAAATACAATCAGATAACAGAAATTTTCCTTGTAGTTATAGGTAGAATTCTAGAGTACAGCAATGTGTTCATGTGTATGTACATGTACGTACATAAGAGAATATGAATAGGTGCTTTGTTTTAAATATACTTTAAAGTGGAAACTTTCAGTTAAAAATATAAAATGTATGGCTCATTAATACTTTGCCATTGCTTTTGAAAAACAAGTGGAGATCTTAGTTTTATTACCTAAAATATGACACATTTACCCACAAATGCCGTCTGCCCACATGCATACCCTCTCATAAAGCAAGGACCTTTCTTCTCCTCACTTAACATAGGGCAATAACAAAACCAGAATTCATATTCTTTAAGACAAAAGGCTTTCCACTGATGATCCTGATTCAACAATTTTACAGTTAAACAAAATTAATTCTACTCTCAAAAATCCATTGACCTTAAGCTTTTAACACACATTTCCCACTGCAGAGACTCCTGTCAATATTTACCAATTCTCACAATTGTATTTGGCTGGGGCCCCGCATGTGCAGTATTACTATCTCTTAGTGAGTGTGTGCTCTTCCCCATCAGAGCAGACGCAGCAGCTGCTACTCACTGGGAATCGCTGGGGTCCCACAGCAGGCCTCGGCTGGCTCGGGACTGGCAGCAAGGGCACTGCAAGAAAACAGGACACATTACCATCATCTCACTTCACATCCAGACGCACCGAGAAAGGACGACAACCTCTGCAGTCTAATACAACATGTGTGCCATACATGTTATAACACGTAAGGTTTACACTTAAGCTAAGAACTTGGTACTTTTCGACAACTCCAGAAAAAGAGAAAGGAGAGCAGGGTTTTTTTCAGCACAAGCCAAGGCTTAAATTTTGATGGTGAATCATAATTTAGAAGTCAAATATTGTGCAACAAAAGAAGCCAGTATCCCTCTAAAATACAAAAGCTAGTTTGTTTCCCACATCCCTACCCAGGTTACCCAGAGTAGAAAAGCTCAGTTACATTTCCAGCCCCAATCATATACAAATTTAAATCTAAATCCTCTAGAATCAGTTAAGAGTGGGAGAGAGGGAAGAAGAGAAAGGAAAATCGGGCACCCTGGGAATTAGAGAAAATGCTCACAGATCCTTACAAAGAACGATCAAATAAGCAATCTATTATAATGACACTTGTTTGTTTTAAAAAAAAACAGACCTCTCATCAATCTGCCAGAGGAACAAAGATTCAAATCTCACAGCAGAAAAGAAGTATGTCAGTTTCACACCTTGGGGCAAAATCAGATGTGCTAAGCTCTTTAGAATGTACCAGGTGGTGCCGGGCGTGGTGGCGCACGCTTGTAATCCCAGTACTTTGGGAGGCGGAGACCGGAGGATCCGGGTTCGCGGCCAGCCTCAGCTCGCGCGCGCTCTCTCTCTCTCTCTCTCCTTAGTGAGGCCCTCTGCAACTTCGTGAGACCCGGTTTCAAAATAAAGTATAAAAAATAGGGCCGGGGGTGTAGCGCGGAGGTAGAACGCCCCTGCGTTCAATCCCCGGTACCGCAAAAAAAAAAAAAAAAAAAAAAAGAATGTACCAGGTGGTACTGCTCTTGATTTTGAAAGAGCGCATCACCTTGATGTATGCTGCATCTTCTGTTCAGATGTGTTGCTGGATGCAGAGAGGAAGCTCTCAGATGATCAGACACTGTGGAATACATTGTGGGCCTTTGTCAACACCCCAAATTCATATGCTGAAGCCCACTCGTGGGCCTCAAATGTGATCCATTTAGGGACAAGGTCTTTAAAAAGGGTAGTTAAGGTGAAATGAGGTCATTATGGTGGGCTCTAATCCAACCTGACCACTGTCCTCACAAAAAGGGGAAATTCACCCAAAAACATGTGCACAAGCTGGGAGTGGTGGCATACGCCTGTTATTCCAATACTTGGGAGTTTGAAACAGGAGGAATGCAGGTTTTAGGACCTCAGCAACCTAGCGAGATCTTGTTTCCAAACAAAAAATAAAAAGGGCTGAGGGTGCAGCTCAGAGGTAGAATGCCCCTAGGTTCGAGCCCCAGTACCAAAACAAAAAAGCCCCCTAAAAACAAAACAAAACAATGCACATACCAAGGGAGGACAATGTGCAACAAAAGGAGAAAGTGGTCACCGGCAAGCCAGAGAGAGGTCTCCAAGGAACCAGTCAGCCCACACCACCAACTCAGGCATCCATCTAAGAGAAAGTCTTAGGAAAGACTAGGAAAGTTTTGTTTACGCCTCCAGTATGTGGTATCTGGCATAGGAGGAAGAGGATGGACCTGAGACTCTGACGATGGCTGGGAAGAGCCCTCACTGCAGCCGGGGACACAGGGGGCGTCGGAGGGCAGGAAGACCAGAGGGGAGCTGACCCTGCTTCACTAGCAGCTCGTGCTTCTCTACCAATGGGGAGTGGCCGGGTGCAAACAGGAGCAGTCTCCAGACAGTGACCTAGACGTACCAAGAAGGGCTAACCTCCGTGCTTAGAGCCAGCCGGCACTGTCACGGCCCTCTGAGACAAGGCCACAGCACTTCATCACGCTCCTGACCTCTAAGTGTTGGCACGGAAAAGCCCCAGGCCATTGGCCATTGTCATGCTCAAAGTCTTACCACAGGCTTCTCCCATCTTCTGACGGTTCTTTAACTCAGTCTGGAATTCCACGTTCACCACCAGCAGTCCCTGCTGTCACCCCTCAGGTGCTTTGCCTGGCTCTAATGGAAACCTGGGTCCCCCAAGGTCCCTCAGGAGCAGCTGTTCTTCTCCCACAGCCCTCTCACCCAGGGTGGGCTCCTGCCCCATGTCACGGCGGTTCCAGACCTCGGCGGCCCTGAGTCTCACCACCTCCAGCTCCTCCCTACCTCTGGAGTTCAGCTCCTGGACCGCTGCCACCCTTCTCAGCACTAGTCGTGTCTTGGTGCTTCCAGCACGCTGCCTCCGGCCCCATGCCAGCTCAGTCCCGATCCTTGTGGCCACCTCATCAGTGACTGCCACCTTCCTTTCAGTGATCTCCATGCAGCCCGCTTCCTAGTACCACCTTCTCTTCTCTCTTCCTGCCTCCCTCTCACCAGGGCCCTGATTTCAACCACTCTTTCCTCCTCACCATTGCTTCCCTCCGGGCCCATCACTCCAGGCCCTGCCTCTGCACCACTGCTTGGGAAACCCACCTGTCCACTCCACACCTATCACAGGAGGCGGGAGCAGATGGAGGGACACAATACGCTGCCTGTCCTCAACCTCCAGGGCTTAGCCCCGGCTCCTGTCCAGGGCGTGCTGCACCTCAGCCCCAGAGGAAACCTGCAGGAATCTCCTCAGCTGCTCCATGTCCCCTACCTCTCCACTTAGTGACTGCTACTCAGGGAGATCTCATCCAAGATGCCACCGGCCAGCACCGGCGCCCCTCTGGTGCCCCTGCTCCTCAGCCTTGCCTCGGCACACCCAGTCCTGCCAGGACAAGCCCCCGGAACTCTCGCCTGCATCAGTGGACTTCTTTCCTCTCAGTGTCCAGTCTGACCCTCTCCATCTCACCTGGCTTTCTCTCAAGCCCACTTCTTTCCACCACTCACCAACAACCCACTTTAGAGAACACTGCCGAGAGCCTGTTGACTCACTAGCCAGCACCCACGCACGATGGCGCTCGCTTCCTCGGCTGCTTGTCCTGCTCCCTGGCCTCCGGCAGGCCCTCCTCTGCTATCAAATCAGGTGCCCAGGTTCCAGTCCTCGGCCTCCCCCCACACTCACCCTCCTCTACGGCTCTACAGATCCTGTGACCAGCACTGACCCGACTTGTACACTGAGCACAGACCCTCACCAGAACTCATCCAACTGCCCGCTGGCCAGCTCCACCTCCACGTCTAGGTGGTGTCTCAAAGTTCACACATCCCAAACAGAACTTCTGGTCTCCCCCTTCCTGAGATGGCACCTCCAGCCTCCAGGTGTCCAGCACCCCCATCCAACCCGTCTACCTTGGCTATGGCCCCTCACTGTCCCTGTGGTCACTCTCCTCTGCTCTCTGTGCTCCTGAAGTCACCTCCTAGACAGACACCAGCCTCCACTCTACAGCTCCTCTTACACAGAGCAGCAAGAGGATCCTTTTAAAACACACGTCAGGCTGCCATTCCTCAGAGAAGCCGAAGTCCTGTGGTGCTCAGACAGGACTCGGCTCTGCGTCTCTTCTCACTGGCCTTTGTTGGATACTTGCACATGCTAGGCATGGGCTCACCTTGAATAAGCCCCTGGAACTTGCTGGTCCGCTCTGCTGGTGACCTTCCCTGAAAAGCGCAGTCCACCCCGACCACCCGACTGATATGACCAGCTCCTTCCCCACCCTGCTCTACTCTCCTGCTGTAGCCATTGCCTGACGTGTCACTTAAAGCCCTTATTTACCATGGCCGTCTCAGTCTGCTAAAACGCAAGATCATGACTACAGAACACTGTCCACTCTGTTTTCCAACACAACCGAGGGGCCAGAACAAAGCCGTGCTTCGAGAAGTACCTGCTAACACACGCAGGAGTGTACTTCAGAGAAGCTGCACACAACAGCTCCTGGCTCCAGCGCTGTGTGTCTGTGCTAGTCACCCCAGCAGGACTGGATAACTGAAAGATGGATTTAGCCCTCCAGCCAATGAGATAAACTAAAGGGCACGCCAAGCAGGACCCAAAAGTAACGCTCTTCACTCCCAACATCTCCCATCAAGACACAGAAAGCGACGACGCAGACATTTCAGCAACTTCCTCTAGCATGTGCTTCATGTGATGAATGTCCTCTCAGTGCTTTCCACTCAATCACAGAACAAGAGATCTACATTTTCAAGAAATGAAGTTGGCCATCAAGCTGAAGAGTGTTTAAGTGAATGGGGAAGGAGCCAAGGAAGCAGTGCCTCCTCGTGACCTTGAGTGTGATGGCTCAGCTGTGGACCACACGGAACCCCCACCACGCCCAACAGAGCGGAAGGACACGCACCTTGAACGGGGGCCACCACCGTCCCCTTGAAGTGGGGGTTGATGTGGATGTTCTTGGGCTGTGGCGGCGTCACAGGAGGGGGGGTCAGCATCATCCGGGGGGTCTCTATCTGGGGGGGCATGTGCACGCCCTGGGGTGGGGAGGGGTGGTGCGGGTGCTGCAGGGGGAGCAGAGGCTGCAGCTGCTGCTGCTGGAACAGACTCCTGATCGGCTGCTGCTGAGGCGGTGGCGGCGGAGGTGGAGGCGGCGGCTGCGGCTGCGGCTGCGGAGGAGGGATTAATCTCGGAGAGTGACTCTAAAAACCACAGAGAGAAAAAGGCACAGAAAACAACATTTAGAAAAAAAATAAAGAATGTTGATGTGTTAGAAGTTTACAGTGATTAACTTTTAATATTTAAGAAATAAATCAGTTCATAGGAACAACATGTATAAAAACCATGGGATACATAAGCTGTTCGGCCTAGTCACGAGTGCTACCGTCTCAATGAACCCAAGGAGGGAAAAAATGGCAGCTCTAAAATGACCAGCATGAACTTTGAAAGAAAAAAATCAGTCCAACTAACAAAAATGCCTGTAGTGAGCAAAATGCCTGACCAGGGGCAGGAGAGAAACGGCCCTCAGCCTCCACACATGACCAAGCCTGCTCCTCCCCCCCAGGATCTCAGGAGTTCTGGCGGGAGCCTGCAGTGCAACCCTGCCAAGAAACGAGGCTCAAGGAAAGGCCAGAGCTAAGGGGTGAGACGGGAGGAAGCTTCTCTGAGAAGGCAGCAGCTGCCCCAGACTCTGAGGGAGAAGAGGGATGCACTGCGCACCACGCCGCGTGAGGAGAGAGCCTCCGGACAGAAGCCAGGGAGGAGAGGCTGGCTGCTTGGGAAATGGGAAGGCAGCCAGTAGGGCCACAGCACGTAAAAGGCGGAGGAGGGCAGAGGCAGGAGAACTACAACCCAGGTGGGCCTAGGATCTCCGGGCTGTTTAGTCCAACAGTCACCAGAAGAAGAAGAAACTGACAGCGGCCACCCTGGTGCCCTGTGGCCACAAGAGCTGAATACCCACCGTGAGGGCAGCACAGGAAGCACGGCCCTCGCTGCTAACAATCCCAGAAAGTCTGTCCTCTGTGTTAATGTCTTACAAGACCGAGCAGCTGGGAATCCAAGAGTCAGAATTCCAGCAATCTAATTCCACTCGTTTTTAACCAATGGCCACATAGCTAATGAGCAGTGGCAGTAGAACAGCATTAACTCAGCTGTCAAATTTAACATACACTTCTCCCTGGATCATGCCAAACCACGGAGGGGTTCTGAATTCTGAATCTAAGATCCCTTAACTCCTGTACCAGACAGCGTGTGGTGAGGAATCCCTGAGGACAACTTTGTTAGGAGGAGGATTGTTCCAGAGTGAGAGATGAACGAGGGTAGGAAGGAAGAACACAGACCAGTTAACAGATGATGGCAAGAAGCAAATGAGACAAGCAACCAGTCTGACGAAGAGCAAGGAGACCCTGTAGAGGAACAAGGAGCAGAACTTCAAGAGGGCTCTTCCAAAGATTCTGGAGCCAGTTAAATGCATGCACTCCTGCTCCCCAGCCCAGGCTGCTCCTGTCACTCATCACCCTGCAATGCGCACAGGTGCACCTCAAAGTGGGGGCCCTGCTGAGCGCAATACTGCCACATGCCCCCAGAGAGTGCACTACCCAAAACGGGGAAGCCCAAGGTATATTTCAATGAAACTGGAAATGACCACTATGGATGGACATAACTTAAGAACATAATGGAGTTTAAAGGAGCTCCTGTGTGGTTTTAAACAAGTGACGTTCAGGGCCTGTGAAACACCCACATGGAAAAACACAGGGACAGGTGGAAATGAAGAAACCAGACCCGGGAAGAGGTCAAGCAGAGAAGAAACTGACAGAGAAGCGAGAAGAAGCACAAGCCCTGAGAAACAATGCAGTTACAAGGAAAGAAGTATTTCATAGCCGTTAAAGGACTGAACTCCAAATGGTCCCACCAAGAAAGTGGCGTGTGAGGTGATGGAGATGTGAATTAGCTGATGTAATCATCCCACATCATGTACCATGACATCACAGTGGAAGGGAGGAAAGGAGAGAGGAAGGGGACAATTCTACAAGAGAGTAGAACCAAAATCTCATACTCCCAAAAAAGAGTGGCTCAAGAGAAAGGTGGCAACAAGGATGCCCAAGGCCCCAGGGTGTGGTCCAGAGAGAGTGGGTGCCATGCTGAGAGCACAGTTCAGGACAGCGGAAGAGTGGGATCCCGCTCCAGGTGGGGAGTGAACAGGGTCGAGCATCTGTGGTTTGGGAGGGATGCCACGAGAGAGCGTAAGCCACTGCACAGCCCCGACCTTTGCAGTCAACTCACAACTGTAAAGCACCACAGACAGCAAAGACAAGACTACAGCCACGGTCCACGGCTGCCAGACGGGCCAGACAGCTATGTGGACTGACGGATCAGTCCTATCAAAATCCAGAGACACGACTACACTGTGAAGATGTAGGTCACCTTAAACTTGTGAGACGATCATTAAAGCATTCATATTCTCTCTTTAGGTGAATGTTGCTGAAAGAGGTAGGTGGCTCGTGTCCTCCCTCTCTTAGTGGACAAGAAAACAAGCAGGCAAGGCATGTGGTACACGCCTGTAATACCAGTACTTGGGAGGCTGAGACAGGAGGATCACAGGTTTGAGGTCAGCCTCAGCTACTTAGCTGAGCCCTCTGCAACTTAGAGAGACCTGGTTTCAAAATAAAAATGAAATAGGGCTAGAGGTGTAGCTCAGAGGTAGAATGACTCTGGGTTGAATCCCCACTAGCTAACACACACACACACACACACACACACACACACACACACACACACACAGTGTGTTTGACTTTCCCAGGCTCATGGAGACACAATTATGAAAAACTGGTCCGGTATGCATCTGTTTCCCCCAGGAGGCCAAATCAACTGAAATGGCTATTCAACAAATGCAAGCACAGGCGTGGAGTGGGCACAGAAGACAGGAAAGGAAAAGAAGTGAGCGATCTGCCTGTTGGCTGCAAACAGCAGCAGTTACCAACACCACCAAACTCTCAGGCTGCCGGCAGTCCCGAGCCTCCTCTCTTCTTCTAGCACGTCAAACTGGATGCTCATGCTAAACCAAGTCACCCTTTCTATTTCATTATTCCACAAATGACTCCTAAAACATTTCTATCCTAAGGCAAAGTGCAGAAAAAAAACACACGAGGGGCACGTGGCAGATACCGTGGACAGGTCCTTGCATTAAATACATTTATTTCTTTTCAAACACTAACTTCCAAAGGAGAAAGCCATAAAATTCTCAAGATAACAAAATTATGAAAAAATCACTACAATTCCTGTCTTTGCTTCTGAGACATCCCAGAGGAAATACAGAAGAAATTCAACTTAAATTGAAATTAAATGATTTTTCCCTAAATTATGAAAAACTATGAAGAGTATATGGTAATTATTCTAAGAGAACTGCTATTTAAGTAAAAAAACCTATGGTAAACAGTATAAACAAAAATAGTGTGGTATTAAAAATAATCAACTCCTGCCTAAATTCTGCATGTGCTCATTTCAGCATTTCCAAGGCACTGAGGACTGAGGACAGCACCTCTCTGGCGACAGAAGAGAACAGCAGCGCTCCGCTGCAGCCCGTCAGTTCCTCTTCTGGAAGTAGCTGCAGCATTGATTATTTAGTACCACCAGACTACCAGGTATGAAATCCCAGTACAGTGTGTACAGCAGGAACTTCAGGCGTCAGTGCCATGGCTTATCTTTAATTTCAGACTGAGAAGAGGTCAGCGTAAAACAAGCTGCCACACACAAAAGCATACTGTCACTGCTGTAAGTTTTCAGGATGGTGAATAAAGCCGCAGGATTACCACGACTGGAGGCTGTGTAGGAAGCAGGGCAGGCCTGTGGTCCTTCATCCGCCCCCGCTCACTGCCGTCTCGCCTCTGGTCTCCCATGCCACGACACATCAGAGAGCCGCCTCTCCTTCCGCCCCGCCGAGAGCCATAGCGCCCCTGCTTGTGCTGCCGCTCTCTCTCTTCAAACTCCAGCAACGCAGCTTTGGCTTCTGCTGAAAGCTCTATTTGGAAAGATGAACACGGGTTAGATACCTTCAAAGAGCCCTGGCTAGGTGCATGGGAGAAACAGGAGAGCAATACAGGACAAGGAAACTGGAAGAGCAAGTGCTTCCCCTGCACTAGCAGGGGTGAGCGTGGCACCATCAACAACACTCGCACCCACTGGTGTGACCTGTCAAATGAAGTCTTTGCTTTGCAATACAAGAATCACCTATAAATGTGGAGGTTTTTTCACTGGAGACCACCACAATGTGTTGAGTGAAGCTAAAAAGCAGCAGCTGCCTTACACTGTGGGGCACTCTGCGGTGGTGACCTCTCTCACCACGGTGGGTGGCAGTGGTCAGCTCTGTTCCCAGTCCTACTCCAGCACCACATTCTTACTGAAGCCAGCAAGAGAACATTATCAATACACAATCACACAGAGACTCCAAAATTAAAAAAAAAAAAGCTGTTAAATGAACTCACTCTCAGGTCAAATTCTTAAAGATAACTTCCTAAAGAATGGAAAACTCTTTTACTACTACTTCATTTCAAATTTTCATAGTCACAAAAATGACTTCACTTTGTGAAAGACTTCGTCCACCCACAGGGTCTGGCACGGATGCCCCACCAGGTGAGAGCAGAGCTGCAGGCCACAGGAAAGCTCGCCAATGCAGACACTGCCTCTCCCCAGACTTCAGGAGCCTACACAAACGAAACGGTGCTGGCCCCAGGAAACTTCCCAGGGCATGGATTCTAAGAGCCCAAGGAGAAAAACCCCATTATCCTCGCAATAATATCTAAATTGTGAGAACAGACCTTACGTTAGTAAACGTGTACTTTCTCAAGAGGTCAGATGAGTGCTACCGGAAGCCTTCTCATGCGTTCTTCCCCAGTGAAGGATGAATTTTAAACATCACCTGAGTCCACTCCTACCCTGGACTGGATTATCATCTCCAAGCTCTTCCAAAATCTCTGAGCCACATTTCATTTTCCTAAAATTGTTTCTCTGGTGTTCCCCTCCCCTTCAAATGAATCTAGATCCCATTCAAAAGAAAATTTAATCTTCTTTTAACTAGCACAGACTTTTATTCTAATCTTGCCTACATGATTGGTTCACACACACATTTTATGCAGTGAATCAGCAATTATTTTCCTAGTGGTTCTGAGTGTCAAGATTAATTTCACTATTCTCAGTAATAAAATGGTTTCAAATGACATCTTTAATCAGCAAGTAAAAATGCTTTCCTCCAATTGAGACAAGCTGTCACAAAAGGTCACCAAAATATGACAGGATGGAAATTACATTTGTAACTTCAACTGAAATGTTAATTTCCCTTTAAGTGTTTTCTGAACTACATCCAGATTCTAAGGTAAAGAGATATAGCACAATCTAACAAAGTTTTATACTGTAGTGTCTCTTTCTAAACCATTAAGAACATATTTGCCTGCAAATAATTATATAATAGCTGGAAATGAACAAATATTTATGGAATTTACTTTTTTGGCAAAATAAGAATGGCAAATGGTACTGAGTTTTTTATATATATAAGAGATAACTGAATCAAGAAAATGTTAACACCTTGCAAATACAAGGACCACAAAATAAACAGGCAGTGGGTGACTGTTGGCACTAATACTTTAACTGTTTATAACTATATGAAAATGTTTTTCCTGCAGATCCTTTGCTTTAAGTGAAATTAACTAAGGATATTAGTTCAAGAGAACACCATAGCCGGGCGTGGTGACGCACGCTTGTAATACCAGTACTTTGGGAGGCAGAGACCGGAGGATCCAGGTTCGCGGCCAGCCTCAGCTCGTGCACGTGCGCGCTCTGTCTCTCTCTCTCCCTGTCTCTCTCTCTCTCTCTCTCTCTCTCTCTCTCTCTCTCTACCTAGTGAGACCCTCCGCAACTTCGTGAAACCCAGTTTCAAAATAAAGTATAAAAAAATAGGGCCGGGGGTGCAGCGCAGAGGTAGAACGCCCCTGTGTTCAATCCCCGGTACTGCAAAAAAAAAAAAAAGAGAACACCATGTAGGTGTAACAAGCAGATTTTTATGCTGAAGCAGTAAACACTTTAACATATTACAAGTGCCAGTGAGACTGGGCACAACACAAAATCTGGATGTGTACTCACAGATAATGAATAAAAAGGCTTAACTAAAATAAACACGGCCTTTCATTTATGGCTGGTACTACATTCAAAGACTATCTGAGGTGCGCTTTCTAGAGCAACAGAACGGACAGCTCTGAGCTTTGAGGCTCACACCTGCAGGAAACTGGTCAGTGCTACCCTACTTATAGAGAATGCTGCTGATACTCCATTCAGAACCGTCCATTCCCTCACTCATGCATACCCCAGCCATCCTGCTCCACCAGCATTACTACGTGCTCCTGTGGCATCATCTGCATATAATGCACTAATGCATCTTCTGAGTATGTAGTCTCATACCATTCTTGGGAAAATTGAGAAGAGGTACTCAGATCTTTTTCTGTAAGGTTTAATTTCCAGAATCCTGGTTGAGAAAAAAGCTAACCAACTAAGAGTTTAACCTAGATCAAAGTCCAATCTGAATTTAAACTACAAGTCAACAATCATGCTTTGGGTTCCTTAACAGTCAAGATCCTCAGACACATGAATTAGTGTTTTCCATAATTAAAGATGACATTGTGTTTTCTGAATGTGAACAAAGACTAAAAGTTCTATAACTTCCTTCTCAATTTTGAAAAGAACTGTTTCACATGCAGACTTTTAGGGTCAGAAATGGGGAATGCCAGAGCATCATTATTTTAAAGAATGTGGTGTTCTCTAGCCGGGCATGGTGGCACATGACTGTAATCCCAGTACTTGGGAGGCTGAGACAAGAAAATCACAGGTTCAAGGCCAGCCTCAGTAACTTAGCAAAACCCTGTCTCAAAATAAATAAAATAGGGCTGAAGGTCTAGCTCAGAGGTAGAATGCCCCTAGGTTCAAGCCATAGTACCAGGAAAAAAAAAGGCAGTGTTTCTCAACATTAATCAATGCTATCATAAAAATCATTTTTATTTGTAATCAAACTGTCTAAAAATATCATTTGTTAAAAAATACATGTCATATGAGACAACACATGTACTCTGGTACCAAGATATTTTAATCTCATGAAAAAAAGCAGGCATCCAGCTTTATACAACTGAATAAACGTAATTACTTCTATACAGATTCTGAGTCTGACAGGTAACAATTCATGCAGCTTTCCAGTTTATCAAGCATGGTGGCCTCTTTTTCTCACTGAGTCTTCCCTGATTTATAAAGTCATTGTGTTTGAGGAAGGTAGGAACAGGAACAGGAAGCTTACTCTTTCAGGAAACCAATCTTTTGGTGGACAGAAAAATCCTTTCTTTGTACTGAGAATAATCCTAACTATGCAGTTACTAGGAAACTCATGTCCCAAGCACTTAGCTTTCCAAAATTAGGACTCGCAAATATGGCGAAGGTGCCCTTTAGACACCACTTTCATTTGCCCTATTGTCTAGCTAACAACCAATTCCATACAAATGCATTTCAGTCCTCTTTCAACATTTAAAAGAATGGTAAATAATCAAATTGTTTATGCTTGTAGCCACTCTGTCTCTAAGCACCCTAGGCCCTCTCCCCCTATATTCTCAGGGGTAACTGCCCATGAAGAACCAACCCTTCCAGGCTCTTGTCTCAAGATAACAGGGCTACACTGCTGCCAGATGCCTTGAGAAGAAAAAAAAAAGATTTCATCCAAATTCTTGGAATAAAAGAAAGCATCCATGACTCTGGAAAAAGAAAGTAAGGCGAGGGTCCTGAAGTGAAAGATCAGGAATGAAACAAGCATCACCAACCAGGCAAGCCGGGCATTTCCCAACGAGGACAGTGCCAGTGCTTAGGTGGAGGGAACGAACAGGCAGGCACGGGCAGTGACGCACAACGGTCACGGAGGGTGGCACAGAGAAGGCAAGACGATCCATGGAATCCCTGTGGTCACACAGCCAGCTCATAATGTTGGCTGTCAGGCAATTTAATATTCTTAGACCCCATAGGGACCCACAGGGGCTCTCAGTTATTCTGCCTTTGTACTTCAGGATTTAAACATATAAAAGTCACAGCCCAAATACTGAGATGGAAAACAATGAAGCAAGAAAGTGATGACTCCCCTCTCCTCCCTGCCACCCTCCCTGGTTCAGGAAGGTGCCCTCCACCTCTGCCCAGTGCCCTCAGCGGGGAGCCAGGCAGAGCTTTCCCTTATTCTTCCTAGACTAGCCGTCTCTGCTCCACTAGGCTGTTTCTGCTGTGTTACCAGTCCCTACTACTAAAGCACTTTTTTTCTAACCTTCTGTTTTAGAACTTTTTCTGTCTCCTTTTATCAGTACCCAATTTCATAGAAACTAGAGAGAAAAAAGAGAAAACTCTAAGATGGTAGCAGACTGTCTTCGTAACTCCTACTCATTACTGCTGACTTGTGCGTCTTGAAAGCTTAGATTCCACCCAGAGAATATGTATATGCCCCTTCAAGACAATGCTCTCGTTTTAGCATAAAAAAATGTTTTTTTCTAAAATGCATTTACTTATTTTTTGTGGTACTGGAGGTTGAACTCAGGGGCATTCTACCTCCAAGCAATACTCCCAGCCCTTCTTATTTTGAAACAGGGTCTCACTAAGTTGCTGAGGCTGGCCTTGAATTTGCAATCTTCTTGTCTCAGTCTCCCAAGTATTGACATTACAAGCATGTGCCACCGTACCTGGCTAAACAACGGTTTTTAAAAGTAATAAAGGTAGGAATGAGGGTTCAATCTTGATTTTTATCTAGAACAAGATCAACGAGCAGGTGCAGCCCCTGTCTACCTGCACCCTCCTCTTTAGGAAGGGTCATGTCCTGGTGGTTGGACACACCTGTGTTCTCAGGGGCAGGACCTGGGAATGCACCAAAGTGCGCTTCTCCTCGCCACTCTCCTGGACGATGAATCAGAATGGCTGGGAATGGCTCTAAAAACACATTTTTTTAAAAAATTATGGTACTGGGGGTTGAACCCAGGAGTATTTGCCCTCTGAGCTACACACTCAGCTATTTTATTTTGAAATAGGATCTCACTAAATTGTTGAGGCTGGCCTCAAACCTGAAATCCTCCTGTCTCAGCCTCCCACGTACTGGGATTACAGGTGTGTGGGACCACACCTGGCTAAAAACCCATGTTTCCACAAAGCTCTCAAGGTGACTGTAAGCAATGCTTCACTGCTGAGTTAGCCCCTGCAGGGTGATTCTGATGTTCACGCAAATCTGAAAACCAGTGCCTAGTGTAGAAAGACACCGGAACCACCTGCGCGAAGTGGGCTGGGGTCACCACTGCCAACAGCAGCCTGGGTAGCTCTTCAGGAGACGTGTTTGTCAGAGTGGCATTCAATTAATTACTTCTACATCTCACTATACTAAGAGGAATGGCAGAGAGAAGAAGAAAACCCACAACAGATGGCTGTGAGGATGCTAAAATAAAACCCAGTGTGGTCCAGAATTAGCCAGGCAACCAGGGGAGTCGCGGAAAGCACCAAATGGCCCTAGGCTAGCATCTCCACACCACCACCTCGGGACCAGCCAGGAACGGGTGGTATGCAGGAGAGTAAGTCTAGGCAGCAGGTTCCCCAAGAAAAACTACGGAATAATAAAGCCCCTTAAGTATTTTGTTCAAACGTGGTTAATCCAGGTAGAATGACTACAATGGTTTGGATCTGGAATGTCACCCTTGCCCTTAGAGAAACAAGGTAGCAACTTGTTGGTAAGGAGGGGTTCCTGGGGGTGTGGCCTTGGGGATCACATGAGGTCCTCTCCTCTCCCTGCTCGCTCTCTGCCTCGGGCCTCCATGAGGTGAGAGCAGAGCTGTGCGTGCTCCCCCCACTCTCTGCTTCCCACGGCCATGCCCTGAGATTCAGACCCTGGCCTCACATGGACTGAACCCAGAATCTCCAAAAAAAAAAAAAAAAAAAAAAAAAACCCGGAACAAATCTTCCTTCCTCTAAGCTGTGTGGTCAGTCTTGTGGTTTTAACAAATCTTCCTTCCTCTGAGTGTGTGGTCAGTCTTGTGGTCTTAACAGTGAGAATGTTGACTGAGACAGTGACCTTCAGAGTACTGAGCTGAGCGCTGACCCCAGACTGTCCACCCCTGGATGACACCCACAACCAGCGATACTTTCTTTTCCTGTGTGGTTAACACAACAAAACTACAGAGGAACCAGAACTCGGAGTGAAGAAGGATGGTAGACAGTAAAAAAAAAGTTACCCAAAGTTTCTGGAATGTTCCTTCTCTCTCTAGTTACATCTGAGAGCCTAATAATTGTTCCTTCTTTCCTTTCAGTTTTGAAACGTAATCGTCCAGATTCTTCATCATCATCATCTTCTTCATCCGATTCTTCTTTTATGTCCTTCGGGAGTTCCAAAGTCTCCATACCTCCCTACATGGCAAACACAGCAAGCAAACAGGGAATAAAAAGTAAGTTCATAAAGAATGCCAAGATACTCTTAAATAGTTTATATTTAAAAAGGCCAAGTAAACACTAAACTGAGTTCAAGAAAAAGTAATGCCAAATGTTCCAAGTTAACTTCACATTGTAAGAAAGTTCAAATTCCTGCTAGCAGTTAATATACAATGTCCTACACATGATTGCTTCTTACACTTTTGAGAAAATATTAATTCCAAGCACTCTTGCTGTATCTATTGCCTCAAGTCTAATCCAGATCATAGCAAGTTCAATACAACTTGAACTGAATATAATTTTGAAAAAGTTAAAACGTGTAAGTTCCATACAAGTTAAGCTAACACTAGAGTTCTTGGAGTTTAGTAGCTTCTGTTCGGTTGACAGGGCACTTCCTCAGCTCTCCAGGCTCAACTATTCCTAATTCCCAACCTTCTCCCTGGCTGTCCCGCCAGGAAGGCGGTCCAAACGTGTGGCTGAGTCTGCTGCTGGGGCTCCAGTGCTCTCGCTCCCGCGCCTCTACCTCACTCCCGGCTCAGAGTCAACTAACACGAACGGTGGCTGTGACCACTCAAAGCCCAAAACTGGTTTTCTTCAGTCACTTCCCACTAAAACCAGTTTTTATCATGAGCTTTATTATATGAATGTTGCCACCCCAAATTTTCTCTAACCTCACCCCAAACTAAAGGAGCTTCCTCACAGACAATTCTGACTGCTGAGGATCACGTGAGTCACCGCACCCCTAGGGAGTCTCAGGGGCTCACTCCGAGGTAGAAGACAGGTGCCGACTAGAATGTGAACTTCATTTAAGGACTTCTCATCAATGTGATAGAAAAAACTTGCCTCTTTACTCAGGGTTCATAATTTTAAAATGGTCTTTACTCTTAATAGAAACAAAGACAAAACTACTTTATTAGAAAACGCACAAGAAAAATTAGAATAACCCCATGACATGATCCTTTGGCACTCTACTCTTCTTTTCCTCAAACTCAACATTTTCTAAGTAAAACGATCAATGGACATAGCTCTCTATGATAAACCCTACAAGTGGAAATCCATCTTCAAGAACTCAAATGTCTCTTAAAAAGGGACGACTGTAAATTATAACATCATTTTCAGCCCAGCAATCACACCACCCCTCAGTGTTCTGACGTTCAGTGCGCTGGAGAGCTGTAAAGCACCAGAGACTCAGTATTCTTGCTGGTTTGAGACCATTGTTTCTGAGTCTCTGAAGTCAGAATGGGCAGCACTGAGATCAGCCTGCAAGCACATGTAGCACCACCCGCTCAGGAAGTCTCTGCTCTACCTGCAGGTGCTCCAGCGCAGCCCTTCTTCACTCTGCAATGTGTACCAGTCACTGGAACTCCCACTGAAAAGCAGATTCTGACCTAGCAGGTCTAAGGGGGCCCTGAGTCTGCCCTTCTCACAAGCCCCCAGGGGAAGCCGCCGCTGGGGCCCAAAGACTACAGTGAATAGTGAGGCCACAGAGCAGGAAAACTCATACCACAGAAGCCAAGATCACTACAGCAGTCATCTTAAGTGCTACTACAAATTGAGGCTCAAAGACTTCCCCATCAAGGCCAATGTAAAATAACAACAGTACTGAGATTTACAGTTTATTCTGCATCCAAATCTCCAACTATGAAACCTAAAGAGGACAAGATGAAGTGAGAATTGTTTCTTTGAAACAAACAGTACAGCCAAGAAAGGAGGAGAAGGATGAGAGGGGGGGGGGTCTATGACACAACAGCTCCACTTAGATATTTTCCCTAGAGAAATGATTATTTATTTTCCAATAAAAGCCTCTAGGAAAGTGTGCACAGTCTGCTCTGATGAGCGCATGGAGGAACCTGCAAACAGAGCAATGGGACGCGACAGAGCAATGTACCCTTGACAGCTGAGACGGAGCTGCAAGGGCAGCTGAGAAAGTTACACACTCAATGACTCCACTCACTGACACTCTTCAAAAGCTCCAATCATGCTGGCACCCAGTAGACAGGACGGCGGCAGGCACAACTACCCAAGGTAACCTGAACCTGAAACCGCTTGTGGAGTGATGCTAACTGTCAAGAATTCAAACTCCAGCCCACGTCTTGAGCCCCTTCCAAGACCCTCCTGCTTCCCTTTCCCTCTTCCTTCATCAAGCAATCCTGCGTGATCAGCACACGCACTGAGGATGCCCGCTCCATGGCAGAGATGTGAGACATTTGGACTCTGCAGGAAAGCGAGACATGAAAGCAAGGGGTCTACAAGTAGGATGCTGGGCTCAGCAAAACTAAACCAGTCTATGCAGCTTTGGGTGCCATCTTAACCACCCTCCTTACCCTCCAAGCTTCATTTTAATGCATTTCCATAGTAAAACTCCCACTTGCTACCACCACAACAACTTACAATTTCTATGGCAACCCCCAGAACTGGCCAAATATGATTGGTTATGGAGGAGAGGGAAGCGTTCATGGAGACAAAGTAGAGCCTTCCTGGAAAAGCCATCAATATTCAGTCATTCACCTGCCTGCTGGTCCTTCCCCACCCTGGAAATCTGTATAATCTCACTCCTGCTTCCAGGGCAGGGGACTGTGCTTTGAGAACAGACACTCTGGTTGGTCCCCACGCCCCTTGGCTGGCCACTGCATAAAGGCTTGTTGCTGTCCTGATGTTCTCCAGTATCATTACTGGCCCTGCTCCAAGAAAAAGAATCCAAGACTTGGAGAAATGATTGGTGACAGCATGAGGCCAACCCTGAATTGACTCTGATGCCCAAGGGTGGCTGACACCACTTATGGAATGTCAGCCATCTGACGACATTCACAAGCCAAACTCATTCCTTTATCCACTGGTCACTAACCCTTATTCTAAAAACAGGGCTCTGAAAAAAAATTAATAAAAAAGGTATCTCCCTTAGCCATACAGCTTGTAGAATTAACTAACCTAGCTACCAAAACGTTTCCTCTCCGTACAGTTTATAACAGATATTACCTAGCGTTCCATTCACAAACACAGGGCAGTGAGGTTACAATACAAAAATCAAATTATCCTAAAGTCGTATTGTGTAAGAATATAATAAGTATTTAAACATAGATTTCATTATAGACATCAACCAAAAATTTTTGCTTTTTAGCTACTGATTTATTTTGAAAACCTGTAAGATTTACTTTTAATTCTTCTTTTTGGGAGGGCAGTATTGGTGATTGAACCAAGGGACACTGAGTTACACCCCCGGTCCTTTTTGGTTTATTTTGAGAGAGGGTCTCACTAAGTTGTCAAGGCCTCAATCTTTTGATCCTCCTGTCTCTGACTCCCAAGTAGCTAGGTTTATAGGAATGTGACACCACACCCGGCTTTACTTGTAATTCTTTTCTTTTTTTAAACTGGGGGGTTGAACCCAGGGGCATTCTACCTCTGAGCTACAAGCTACACCCCAGCCTTATTTTATTTTTTATTTGAAAACAGAGTCTTGACAGATTGCTGAGGCTGGCCTCGAACTTACAATCCTCCTATCTCAGCCTCCCAAGTACTGGGATTACAAGTATGCACCAATCATGCCCAGCTTATTTTTAATTCTTAATAAAAGGTACATATAAAAATTACAATGAAAGTATTTAACAAATTGGTGCATTTAGGCTTTATCATATACACATTTATAAATAATAAAAAGTTCTAAGGTGGAGCAAGACTGAGACTTACATATATTTTGAAGTTCTCTCGATAATTCTGAAATGAACATATAATTTTAGAGTATTAGACAATTCAATATTCTACCCCCAAATCTGAACAGATTCAATGGGTAGACCTCTGAAATAGGGGGAAAAAAGAAAGAAAAAAAGCTTTCCGAAAGTCTTTAATGCTTTTAGAATAATTGATATACTGATTCATTATTATATTATCAGATATAAATCAAAGTATCTAATTCTATCAACAATGAAAATTAATTAGTTGGAAAGAATGGGCAATCAAATGTTTAAAAATTAAAAGAAAAAAATTATAGACCAATATCCTTCATTAATATAAACCAAAAATCCTTTAGAAAATAAAAGCATATGAATCGAGCAAAATATAAAAAAATTAATACATCACAACCAAATGGGGTTTATCTAGAAATACAGGTTGATTTAACATTAAAACTTTAGTCAATTTAAGAAATCCTACCTAGTGAAGAATTCCAAATACCTGCAAATGCTCCTGTTCCTCCAGGAGGTGGACCTTAAGTCCCTCCCTGCCCTCCTGGAGGGCAGCCTACTCTTAGTGACTTTCCTTCAAAGAACAGTTTAAGGAAAGGGAGAGAGTACCAACACCATGAAGAACCCTCGCAGGCAATGCCTTGCCCAAGCGAAGAAGGTTTAGAAAGCCACTTCAGTTCAATAGTCCTCTTTCTCTAAGTCCAAACTTCAGTCTAATCACGAGAAAGGCCCAGGCTGGAACACATTCTACAAGATACCTACCCAGCACTTCTTACGAGTGTCACCGTCATGAAATAAAAGGAAAACCGAGAAATCCCACGTAACTGAGGATGAATGGGAGACATAACAGCGTGGTTCCCTGGATCAGATCCCAGAACAGAAAGGGGACGTTAGCAGAAAAACAGGTGAAACAGAAATAGTTTGGATTATAGTTTTTAAAAAGTTACCCATGATTATTTGAATACAGAAAAAGCATCGACAAAATTCCACTCCCATTTCTGATTTTTTTAATCTCAGCAAACTAGACACAGAAAAGAACTTCTTCAATATGACTGCAAAGCTTCCAGCCTGCAAACTTAATGATGAAATACTGAATATCTTCCTGCTAACATCAAGAACAAGGCAAGAATGTCTGCCCTCGATGTTTCTATCATAGAAAGCACCCGCACGGGAGGTCAATAAGGCAAAATACATCAGTCTGAATACTGTAAAGAAAGACTTGAAATGGCCTCTACCAACAGGCAACTTGATCATTAAGATGTTAGTTTCCCCCAACTTGATCTAAAGATGCCATGCCATCTCCATTAAACCCTAACCAGATTTTTAGTAGATATTGATAAATACATTCCAAAATTTATATGGAAATTCAAAAGACCAAAATTAGCCAAAATAATCTTGAAAAGAACAAAATTGATGAATTTATACTTCTTGATTTCATGTTGCACTAATCAAGACTGGGAAGTAACTGGTGTAAGGATATAAAATTAAATCAACAGAAGAGAAGAGAGATTCCAGAAAGAGACTGGAATTTACTTGACACCAGCACTAAGGCACCAATGGGAAGGAAGCGAAGTCTACAAAATCATCACCGGGGGAACAACGAGATCAACATGCAGAAAAAACTGGAAGTCGTGCCACACAGGTTAGCTGGGACAGACCACAGTCCTAAACCACAGCTAGCTAATGTTACAACGCTTCCACAAGAAAACTGGACGTAACCTTGCAACCTTGGGGCAGGCAAAAACGTCTTAGCTCACAAAGTTACTTTGTCTTCATCAAAATTAAAATTTTCTGCTCAAAAAAGGCACAATCCACAGGTTCACAAAAAATATTCATAAAGCCTATATCTGCAAATGGACTTGATATTCAGAATATATAGAAAACCATCTACCTCTCTCTAGAAAATCTATGAATGTACACATAAGCATTTTACATAAAGATGTGTCACCTATGTAGAATATAGATGTATAGACAATTATCTCTATGAGAACTATATACACTATATAGCTTATATATATATATATACTATATATATAGCCTATGTAGACATATAAAGGCAAACAACCACTTTTTTTAAAAAAGAGAGACTAAAACTAGATCCCAAGAAGTGATGTAGTAAGTACATAGAAATGTGTTCAACATCTTTAGTCATCAGAGAAATGCAAACTACAACTATAATAACACATGCACTGGAAGGATTAAAGGAAGAGATAGACATGCCAAATGATGGAGAACAAAGAGGGTCTTTCTACATGCATTACTGCGGGGAGTATAAAATGGTACAGTCACTCTGGAAAACCACTTGGGAATTTCTTATAAAACTAAACATACCACTAACTGGACTCAGAAATCTGACCATTAGTTATTAGAGGGTTTGGAGGGGGGGCAGGGTGCAGTACTGAGGATCAAACCCAGAGCCTCATGCAAGCTAGGTGAGCACTCTACAGATGAACTACACCACCAGCCACCACTAGATACTACAGAAACAAAAACATGTACCCTCAAAAAGATGCGTAATGTAATCTTTCTAGTAGCTTTATTCATGATAACAGAGTGGAAATAACCCAAACATCTAACTTCAGGAAAATGAACAATAAGGTATATCCATAAATGGAATAAACTACTGACACACATAACTACCTGGATGACTCTTAAAAACGTGTTGAGCAAAAGCAGCTCGTCACAGAGCATGTGCTATATAGTTACATGCATATGAAGTTCTAGGACAGGAAAGACCATTTTAAGGTAAAAGCAATCAGAACAGTGCGGGGTCGGGATGCAAGAGGAGGAGGAAGCACTCTGGGTCATGACTGGTCCTCATCCGCAGAAGCAGTCACCTGGATACATACATGCATCAGAACTTACTGTGCACCGAAAGGATCGCTGCCACAGGCTTGAAAGTATTTTAAATGGTGCAAAGATTTTTTTAGCCTTCTCTCAATTCTTCCTCTATACATGTTAAAACGATCTACACTAGCAACCCCTTTAAACTATGTTAGAAGATGATAGCAGAATTGGCACTAATGTGGCTGTATAATTAGAAAAGGTAGCCTTTAGATAATTTGATCTTTCTAATTTGTTTCTATTGAGTTCTTCGCATTAATCAACCAAGAGTATTAAATGAAAAGAGCCACATGAAATGGGCTTTTTTATTAAAATGAATTCACTATGTTTTAGTTCTAGAATCCAGATTCTAATGTAGACCTTCCCAGCTCCTGAAATGGAGTCACATGGAACCCATAACCCGCGCTCCCCAGTCTTAGGCAAAATGGAACAGGGCATGCTGCTACATATGCGAGAACAACGGTGTCCCGAACACTGCAGACATGTAAGAAAATGGGCCAAAGAACCTGAAAACACCAAAATGCAGTTAAGTGTGGCTATTAAAACTGTTACTCTACCCTGAGCACCTCCCCCAAACCAAACCCTACAAATAGACACTGAAGTAGTAAGCAACACCCACTCTTCAGCACCTAAGTCCTCAATAATTACCTTTTTGATTGACTAATATTCAGTGATTCTGATTTAAGGAAACAAGCCCAAAATATTTGCTGGGGGGGAAGACCATCATATGCCTCCACTAAGGACAATTAAGTCCTACAAGCAAAGAGCATGAGAAAATATCTTCAGTCAATACTAGAACAAGCAACATAAACAAGATAAACTTAAACCAACAATCAAGGAAAGAAGGATGGAAACGTAAATGTGTGAGTGACTTTTCAAAATATTTTCACATGGGCGTGGTGGTGCACGCTTGTAATTCCAGTACTTGGGAGGCTGAGAAAGGAGGATCACAGGTTCGCAGCCAGCCTCCGCAACCTCATGAGGCCCTCTGCAACTTATGAGACTCTGTTTCGAAATGAAGAATAAAAAATAGGGCTGGGGGTGAAGCTCAGAGGTAGAATATCCCTGGGTTCAATGCCCAGTACTGCAAAAAAAGAAAAAATATTTTTAAATACTAAATTTAAATTAAATTATGGGATATACAGGTTAAAAGAAAAAAAGAAATAACATATCTTCTAGCAGATGGTATAAAAACATAAAACATTTAATTTTTTTTTTTTTTTTGCAGTACTGGGGATTGAACCCAAGGGCATTCTACCTCCGAGCTACACCCCCAGCCCTGTTTTTTATTCTTTATTTCAAAACAGGGTCTCACTAAGTTGCAGAGGGCCTCACTACGTAGCTGAGGCTGGCAGCGAATCCCGATCCCCGTCTCAGCCTCCCAAGTACTGGGATTACAAGCGTGCACCACCACGCCCGGCCTAAAACATTTAATTTGAATGAGATTTTACTTCCCACTCTAAAGGTCCCTACTGAAAACAACCCTCAAGAAGTCCCACACAAAATATCACAGGAGTCTAACACCTGCAGTCTCTTGTTCTTTGCCTTCCAAAGTAAAGGGTCAAATTAACACCTTATATTTCCCTGTTTCTTCATATTTCAGGAGGAAAAAATGAATACTGTTTTTTAAAGTTGGAAAAATTTAAAGTACAATGACTAATCCCACCATCTAGAGGTAATCACTACTGCTATGCTCAGTTTCATCTATTCAGACATTTTAAAAGATTTACGCCAGATGTGGAGGCATGCACTTGTAATCCCAGTACTTGGGAGGCTGAGACAGGAGGATCACAGGTGTGAGGACAGCCTCAGCACTATAGGGAGATTCTCAGCAACCTAACAAGACCCTGTTTCAAAAAGAGAAAAATAGAAAAGGGCTAGGGGTGTAGCTCAGAGGTAGAATGCCCTTGAGTTCAATCCCCAGTACCACACACACACACACACACACACACACACAAAACCACACACATATACTCAGCTTGTGTACTGTGGAGCTGAAGGGGAGGAATTTTACCTTGCTCTTTCACCTAAGTTATCATGAGCATCTTTCCATGTTAGGGAGCTAGGCATCAGTCGGTATGCTATGTTCTACTGTAAGGTTACCATGATTTATCTAACCCTTTATAAAAGTTTACACTGATTTCATTTATTTTTAGTGCTGCAATATCTTTGACCCTATCTTAGATTAACTCCTTGGGATAAATTCATTAAAGTGGAATTGTTGAAGCAAAGACCAAGTGCTTTAAGGCTCTGTCAAGGACAGTGGAGGGTCTGATTTGACTCCTCTCACAAGCTGACAAGCTGGCCTGTCACCGTTCAGTGGAGGCTGTGCAGACCAGGACTCTAGGTCGGACAATGAGACAATGTGCTACTTGCAACACTAGCAGCCACATTCTGGGCCAGCTCCCTGAGGGGCGGCTGGGCAGAGGAAACCCGGACCTGTCAGGATGGTCTGGAAGAGAGCCAGCCCGCTCTGGAGGAAGATGCTGTGCCTTCCAAGGCCCTCAGCTAGAGATCCCTGAAGAGACCAAAAAAGGGTGGGCAGCGATTTGCTTTCAAAGTACACAGAGGCCTAAAGAACCCAGGGAAAACCATCTCTTGAGGATGTTTCAACATGTTCCTCAACTGAATGAAACAGACACCTGCCCAATAATTTTCATTTTTGGCCAACATTAAAATAGGTTTTAAAATTCTCAATTTTGTTTTATTATTTTATAGAATATATTTTCACATGCTTTTAGCTCACCTACTAATTACTTTTCTTCTTTGGAGAGCACTCATCCGTACGTACTGTATGTACTGTACACTGAATATTAACTCCTACATCCTCACTAGACTTCTCTCAGATTCTTCTGCGTACTTTCCTCTTTACAGGTCTGATTGGCTGATGGGTATTTTACTATGGAGAGCACTACAGAGTTCGGTGGGAACCACATCGTCTGTCGCTGGTCTCCCTGAGCTTGTAACATCTCGAGCTCTGTCTTGGTTCCTTGTACAAGACACATTCTTCTAGAATTGGAGAATATGGGGAGAGTCCCTTGTACTATTCTTTTCCTTTGCAGTGCTGTGGATGGAACCCAGAATCTGGTGCAAGTTCGGAAAGCACTCCACCACTGAGCCTCACCCCGCCCCCTTGTACTTACATCTTTCCTCTAAGTTCCAAATTATTTCAAAGAGCAAGACAAACAGAAAGACAGCACAAAGAAAACTCAAATTTAGCTTGTGGGAGGGTGTCATGGTCTGGACATGGGGTGTCCCATAGAAAAGCACACGTGCTGCCAATGCAGTGATATTCAGATGAAATCACTGCGTCAGGTCTTCAATCTCATCAGCCGATAAATCCACTGGTGGGTTAGTAACCTGAACGGGTTTACTTGTCTTAACTGTGGGCTTAAGGTAAGGTGTGGCTGGAGGAAGAGGTCACTGGGGAGTGCCCTGAGGACTATATCTGTCTCTGGTCCCTTCTTCTCTCTCTTTCTGTTCCCCCACTGCCTTGAGTAGCTTCCCTCCGCCATTCCCTGCTGCCAGGATGTTTCTACCCTGAACTCAGTAGACCATGGACTGAGCCTCTGAAACCATGAGCCCAAATAAACCACTCCTCCTCTAAGTTTTACTTGCCAGGCATTTTGGTCACAGCAAGAAAAGCTAACTGAAGCATGGGGACGTCCAGAAAATGCTCTGGTTTTGCACCCAGCATGCATGTTCAGAGACACACTATCACAAGAAATGGGAAAAAGATCAGGTGAACAAAATGTTTCACGGAATGAGTTTCTAAAGCCTTGGTCTAACACCCAAAGTAAAACAAAAGGCCTACGCCAGTAAACACCAGTTTCCGTGTCTCTTGAACAAAGAGGGAAAGGTGTTAAGGAAAATTATCAAGAAAAAAAACAGAAACAAGGAAAACTTTCAAGAAAATCACCAGGTTGTAGGCCTACAGGCTTGGCCACGGGGGCGAGTTCTTGAAGACAGAACAGTACAATTTCCCTGAGGCCCTCCCTGGCTCTCACCCGCCAGCAACATCTGTCCTTCAGACCTACTTCAGACTCTCCCACACTGCCTAGGACCCAGCCCTGCCTCGCCAGCCCCTCAGCAAGCTGGTCGCACTGCACCACATCTGAGCCTCTCCTGGGAGGGTCACGTTCTCTGCTTTCACATCAGAGGAACTCATTCCTGTCTCTTTCCTCCCTATGTCAGACTGCAAGTCCCTCGGAGGGCAGGGATCAAGTTTCTTAGTCCTTGTTTCTTCAACACCTAAAACGGGACCTAAGAGAGGGAACCTTGCCAGCTGTCGTGGTACATGCCTGTAATCCCAGTACTTTAGAGGCTGAGACAGGTAGATCACAGGTTCAAGGCCAGCCTCAGCAACCTAGTGAGACACTCAGCAATCTAGCAAGACCGTTTCAAAATAAAAAATAAAAGGGGTTGGAGGTGTAGCTTGGAGGTAGAATGCCCCTGGGTTCAACTCCCAGTACCACAAAAGGGGGGGGACTTGCAGTATTATTTAAATGATGATCCAAATTAATTAGTATTAACTAATTAAAAATAACCACAGAGCTACTTTTAAAGCATTAATGTATACATCACATTTCTGACAGATGACCCCCCCAAAATATTTAGAACAGTCTACCACTTGAAGGGCACATACCACCCAGAAACCCTAGCAGACCAGAACTCACTTCCTTAAGAGTCTAGAGGACGCAGATTTTTCACCACACTCAGTAGCAAAGAAGAGATGTCTGAACTTTTTGCTAATGCTGAAAAGATGCCCATTTTAAATCTGGGGAGGAAAAAAACCAGCAAACTTTTTGACTCTTTTTAAAAGTTGAACAAATACCTCTTCGGTCTCAGGAGCAACCTGGGAATCAGTAATCTCATCTAATTCATCTTCAGCAACACAGTCTTCCTGCTCTTGCAGCCCTTGTTGCCCACCATAAGCCTGCAAGTATTCTTCATCCTAACGGCCATTAAAGAGAAAACAAGTTTTTCTCATACAGCTTTAGGGTGTTCGTTTGTTTAAGCACTTTTCATCTTTATGACTCATGCTTAATTATTTTAGCAGATTTCACTACGGCGATACGTGACAGAGCGCAAAGCACTAAGCACCTCCGCTAGGTGCTGATGCGAACAAAGCACCTCATGCTGCCAGTGGCTAAGGCTGGTGGCACAGGCTCGGCGTCAGTCCCAGGCATCCTTTTAGATGACTCTTCCTCAGATCGACCAGAGGAAAAGCAATCTTAAAAAGAATGTGTGCGTGCGTTCTCTCCAGGGAGTGTGGCAGCCGGAGGAGGTGAAATCGTGTTTAGCTCTCACCACTTTTAGGTCAAAAGACACAAAAGTATGAGCACCTCAATCCAAATCACAGGGCACCTCAGCTTCTCCATCAGGCCCTCCCTGGAGCGGACAGAACGCGTCCAGGATCTGCATGAAATGTAAGAGGCAGCCAAGCGTGGTGGTGTGCGCGCCTGTAATTCCAGTGCTTGGGAAGCTGAGACAGGAGGATCACAGGTTCGAAGCCAGCCTCAGCAACTCAGTGAGGCTCGCATCAACTTAGCGAGAGGCACACCAGCAGGCAGGCATGCCTTTGGGCTCACAGAAGGAAGCAGGCTAACCGGCTGTAGACCAGCACACTGCCAAAAACAGGAGGGCTGCTCCTGGTACAGTAACAAGCAAAGAGAAAACCCAATCTCCTTAGTGCAGTGGGTGGGCTTCCCAGTGTCCCTGGCACTTGCTAACCTGAGCAGTGAAATGGTTAAAAAGCAGGCAACCCCAGAACGAGCAACCTACAGATCCTAACAACCTACCACGTGGTGTGTGACAGCCTCGTCTGTACCCCCAAAGAAAGCAGGTGGATAAGCACCTCAGTTCCCACAACTGCCTCTCAGGACAAGCCAAACACACTGCATTTTACTTTGCTGAAGAAACTGTTAGCACTCCATCAAAAAGAACAACTACCTCCACCCTTGACTCACTGGCAGCAGGATGGTCAGATTTCCATAAGGCCAGAGATGCTATTCAAAATTTCAGCCAATATACAATGGGGAACAATTCTTGACTAGGAAACAAATCTGCTGCTTTGTACCTAAACTATCAATTGTTTCTACAGAACAGTGTTTTATGAAATAACCTATGTTAATTTTACAGACCCTAAATACACTGACTGCACCTAAAAGTATGTCACCAACAAATGATTTTCTAATATTTTGTTGACTACTAAATAAAATACAGTCCTTACTAATCGTACAAGAGTACAAGTTTTAGAACGAAATCACAATTCACTGTCAAGAACAGCACCCACAAAGTCGCACAGACATAAAGACCTAGGTGCTGTGGAGTAGGACACAGGAAACCGCCAGAGCTCTGCGGCCCGCTCCTTGGCTGTCTCCAGACCACCCCTTCTTCCCAGGTGACGGTGCCCCTCCAAGCCTCAATCTGGTTTTCTGATTCTACAGCCAGCTGTGCACAAGAAGCCCTCTGTGTGACTTACGGGCACACCTCCCAGAAAGAACATGCTCGTGGAGGGACAGGCTTCACAGTGTGGGTTAGAAATCCTAACTAGGACCAGGAACCAGGTAAGCCATTTGATAAACCACATACCACTGGGGAACCATTAATCTGATAGATCAACCATCTGTGCCTCTGTGACAGCCTAAGAAGACAGTGAGAGAGGCCCCAGCAAGAGCAAGAGCAGCGCAGGCCACAGATTAACTCTGCACATCTCTCCATCCGAAGCGGTCATTTCAGACACTGATACTGTGGAAACTATGTGGTAACTATGAAAAATGAAAAAAACCGTGGCTGCAACACCAGAGCGATTAAGATGAGCTGACACTGCTCACAGAACCACACTCGCCAACTGTCCTAACCTTTCAGTTCACCAACACCTCTCTGTGAAAATACTAGGACACTCAGAATTCCTAAGTACACTTTTACTTTAAGGTTTCCATTTCTTTATCTGATACTGGGGATTGAACCCAGGGGCATTCTACCTCTCCAGTTCTCTTTATTTTTTATTCTGAAACAGAGTCTCGCTAAGTTGAGGTTGGCCTCAAACCTGCAATCCTCTTGTCTCAGCCTCCCAAGTACTGGGATTACAGGTATGCACCACCACACCCGGCTAAGATTTTAACTGAAAAAATTAATTCATTTTAATGTGGACAGTTCCTATGAATATTTTTAAATTGTCACATTCTATTCTTTTCAATAATCTGGGTCTTAGGCCACACGATGTTGGATGAGTAAGGTGAATTTTACTATAACTATGGCCTTTATGTAGCCACAGGTTTGACAATGGAATACAGGAGGGGAAATTTCTGACCAACTAGAAACTCTCTTCACAACTCTGTAAAAATGTCAGTGAGGGAGATGGTAGTACATGCTTGCTCCATTAAGCACCTACCACACTGTGATTTCTCCCACTAACTTATACCTTCATGGGCAGGGACCAGGGTTTCATGGTATTTATGGTCTAACAGTTTCTGTGTCCCTAGTGCTTGAACAGCAGTAAAGATATGCTACGCTACAATGTACAGGGTAAAGGACCCCAGAAATGATTAGTCTATGTTTTGTTACTGATGAGTAGTGAAAATAGTATTATAACTAGGAAATAACTAGGCATATCTTTTAAAGACTTCAATGTTTTAAAAGCATTTTAAATTACAGTGTCCCAATGTAAGAAAATACACAAACACCCCGGGAGGCACCTGTCCACCTGGTGAAGGATTCAGAACCAAAACACATCATCACAGGGCTGTGGAGATAACAAGCCCCCTGACACCTTTACATGGCTATTCACTAAACCACAAACATCTTTTCACTACTTTGTCTACTGAAGAACAACGTTCACAAAAAATCAAACCTTTAACTACTGAGGCACCTAAACACAATCATGACCAAAACTAAATATTCCGAGGTTCCATATAATCCTTTACAAAATAAAGCACGTATACATATAAATGTTCAAAATTCAGCCATTTTGAGTGTTTTCATCAAATGGAAGCACACTCTGAATGAAGACACAAACCGATAAAGGAGAGCTACTCCTATATCAGGAGGGCTCACGGGCACTGAAGCTATGCAGCCCCTCTCCTGCTCCGCCTCACGGGGCCTCCCGGATAGCAGACCCTTCCCACACGCACACCATTAACTGCTCATTCTAAACACAAACTTCTTGTGATGAATCACTGAGACAGATGAGCAATCTTACGCTGGTACTTTATTCTTTCCTGATGGTTCAACTTAAAACACACACACACCACCTACCAAACCCATCTTTCTGAAATAAAAATCAGCACAATCTTTGCTTTCTGATCATAGATAACAAATTATGTGTGACATTTTCTAAACTAACCTCCAATCTCTTTATTCAGGTTTAGACAGTTCTCAGTTACAAAAAGGCTGAATGAACAGGACATCAATCACGCTGGAATATTAGCACCTTAAAGATGTCTTTAGCAGGTCAATAATCTTTTCACCTTAGAAGGACTTTATCAGATCTTGTCTAAGCCCAGATGAAAGCTCTGCATTAAGTACTTCCAACAATTGACAGCGCCTCTCTACCACACAAAGCTGTCTCCTTCCTCGGGGTGCAAGCCTCAAGGTCACCATTCTCTGCAGCCTTCCGCAATGACAAAGGAGCATTACCTCTGGCCAAACAAGCTGTCAACACAAACTTTGTCATAGCTCAGATAAAGAAACTGGCAGACGGTGATAATAAGGTCTAATTTCCCTCCCTCCCAAGGGAGGCAAATAGATTTCAAATCAGTCTAGAAACCTATGCGCAGGAGCCATGTTATCTTTGGCCATACAAAGGGGAGAAGACTCACTGTAAATTCATCTAAAGGCTCATTGATTTCAATGTCCAACACTTCATCACTGTACAGCTGCTCCTCCTCTGGCTCTTCCCCGTATTCTATTTGGTCTTCTGTCAACTCCACATCTTGGCCTTCATACTGTCCTTCCTCTGTGTACTCCTGAGCGTACAACTCCTCTCCATCGGACTTATGGTAAGCGAGCTCATCCTCTCCTTGTTCATACTCAGACTCCTGTTCTCCAGATTGGTCGTTAGTGTTGTCAGACAGTTCAAACGATGTGACCATGCCGGATGTGGTACTCAAGTTAATTGTGACACCCTGAGAGCTACAAAAGACAAAAAAAGACACCCACTGAGAACAGCACTTAAGACTAAGTCATTTCATAAACGAGTTATTACAAAGATTTAAACTACGCTTGGTGAAAAGTTATCCCAGTTATTGATAAATGCACTTTTACTCCAACAGTGAATGAAAACAAAGCTCAACGTGCCACACTAGGCTGGTGGCACAGACTCATGCAGGCGGCACCTTCCCTCACCAGCTGCAAGTGATTATCTGACCACAAGGATCAAATCCGCCAGATGAAGAAGCAGATCTGACTGGCCAAAGTCCAAGACTGAACCCAAACACTTCACACTTGATTCTAATTCACAGATGGAACGGATGAAATCTGTTTGCTATGACTGTGAAGTAAAAAACAAGAGTACTATTCTATAAGCAGAAATTCATACATGGAATTTTTTTTTTTTTTGCAGTACCGGGGATTGAACGCAGGGGCGTTTTACCTCTGCGCTACGCCCCCGGCCCTATTTTTTTTATATTTTATTTTGAGACCGGGTCTCACGAAGTTGCAGAGGGCCTCACTAAGTGGAGAGAGAGAGAGAGAGAGAGAGAGAAAGACAGACAGGGGGAGAGAGAGAAAGAGAGAGAGCGCGCTCGTGCATGAGCTGAGGCTGGCCGTGAACCCGGATCCTCCGATCTCCGCCTCCCAAAGTACTGGGATTACAAGCGTGTGCCACCACGCCTGGGCATAGATGGAATTTTAAGAACCATTTGGTTCTTTGTTTTAAATCTACAATATAAATTACAAACTCCTATTTAAGAAAATAAAAAGCTGTGTGAAAATACATTTCAATGTTTAAATCAATAAAATCTGTTAGTCACAAATATCTTTTGAAGTAAAATAACAAAGAGGGTTTTTTTTTTGTGTGTGGTAATGGGGATTGAACCCAGGGACATTCTACCTCCAAGGACACCCCCAGCCCTATTTTTTAATTTTTATTTTGAAATAGGGTCTCACTAGGTTAATGAGTCTCACTACTTGGCTAAGGCTGTCCTCAAAACTGCAATCCTCCTGTCTCAGCCTCCCAAGTACTGGGATTACAGGCGTGTGCGACCATGTCCAGCAACAGAGCGTTTTTAAAACTGCAGAAAAAAATCATATTGCATGTATTAAATTATAACAGCTGCTGGGCGTGATGGCACACACCTGCAATCCCAGTACTTGGGAGGCTGAGACAGGAGGATCGCAGGTTCACAGCCAGCCTCAGCAACCTCGTGAGGCCCTCCGAAACTTAGTGAGACCCTGTTTCCAAATAAAAAATAAAATAGGGCTGGGGATGTAGCTCAGAGGTAGAATACAGCTGGGTTCAATCCCTAGTACCCCCCCCCACACACACACTATATCTCTCTATATCTATATATCTATATATGACAGCTAAATGCCAACCAATAAGATACAGTATAACATTTCAAATGCAAGATTGTACAAATAAAGCTATGGTCATATATATTAAGCATCCAATCCTAATAAAACATCGAATGTAACAGACTTTAAGCCATGGTGGCTAAAAAACTCCAAAGGCATATTTCAAGGCTAACCTAACTACTCAAAACATCAACATATCGCCGGGCGTGGTGGCGCACGCTTGTAATCCCAAGTACTTTGGGAGGCAGAGACCGGAGGATCCAGGTTCGCGGCCAGCCTCAGCTCTCACGCTGTCTCTCTCTCTCTCCTCTTACTGAGGCCCTCCGCAACTTCGTGAGACCCGGTTTCAAAATAAAGTATAAAAAAATAGGGCCGGGGGCGTAGCGCAGAGGTAGAACTCCCCTGCGTTCAATCCCCGGTACCGCAAAAAAAAAAAAAAAAAAAATCAACATATAATAATGATGTCTAAAAAGAGAACTGGAAAATTTACCTAATAGAATAATTAAAAATCTATATTTTTACCTATAAGTCACTTTATGTTATAAAACCAGTTGCATATCTATGATTCAATACTACTCTATATAACCTGTCAATTACACTTATAACCAAGACTGATGTATACTAATGTTTCCTCAAGAAATTAAAAATTATTTCCACCTACCAAAGTATACCAAGTGTCACTAAACAGGTAGTATTAAGGAGCAGCAACATCTGCGCTAGCTTTCCTGGCTGTGGAACAGACCTCACAGGCCACTAGATGCAGGATCTGCACTAGTTTCAAGCAGTTGATCTATTTACAGAACCATACTATGGCTTCTACATTGGAATACACTGATATCCCATTTAGAATACAATCATATGTTAAAGATATAATACCACATTATTCAATTATACTCTACTATAATTACAAGTCACAAACAGTTCTTATCAATTTAGTTAAATAACGAACATTTTAATGAGTTAATTTTGAGTACCTGAAATTTTCTTCATCTTCATTATCACTCTGTAAAAGATCATCATTTAGCTCTTCATCTGACAAATCCGACTGATTCTAATTAAAAAAAGAAATCTAATTAATGTGTCACTTCCAGAAAAAGACTTGTTCCAAAAGTGCAAAATTACAATGAATGTTTCTAACCTTATGTTATTAAAACATCTACCATTCAGAGGTTCTCTCAATTTGATATCACCATGGATAATCAAGAGATCATATATTGCATACTGGCTACCCCTTCCAGACTAATTTTTGGATGCCACAGGCAAGTAAGTAGAGAAGCAGCAAATATAATGATCAAATTTATTCTAATTATAACACAAAAGAAAAAAGGCAAGAGGTCTCTGGGTGGAGCATTCCAAACAAATATGTTTTATTTGCCACACACAAAAAAAATGAAGGTATTATAACATATGACTAAATTTAAGTTAGTATCCAAAATCTAGACCTTTTAAAAACAATATAAAAAGAGAAACTACATACTCATCAGTAAACAGAGGCAGCCTAGTGATCCAGTTGTGAGTTCTAAGTTCTGCTAGGTTAAAAATGTTCCAATATCTTAGACTAGGGGAATGGAATTTCACACTTTCCTTCCCTATTAATATTTTCCTATGTATGAAATCCATATATAAATTACTACTACCCCTCCAAAAGACAAAGCCATACATAAATTCACACATATATTTATTTTTAAAAAGGAGAAATAGAAAAATCGACTTTTCTACTTAAAGATGAAAGAAATAATCAGTCTTTTTATACTTTATAAAAAATAGGTCTCTCAAACTTGACTGCAGGTTCTTTCTTTTTTTGGGGGGGGTGGAGGGACTGGGAATTGAACCCAGGGCATTCTACCTCTGAGCTAGGCCTCCAGCCCTATTTTGTTTTTCATTGTGAAATAAGAGCCAGGCATGGTGGCACACACCTGTAATCCCAGTACTTAGTAGGCTGAGACAGGAGGATCACAACTTAGTGAGACTCTTAGCAACCTACAAGAACCTGTTTCAAAACAAAACAAAAAAAATGTAAAAAGGCTGGGGGCAGAGGCTGGCAGTTTAGCACGGAGGTAGAATGCCCCGGGTTCAATTCCCAGTACCAAAAAAAAAAAAATAAAAAAGAAGGGAGGCAGAAGAAAAGGGGTCTCACTTAATTGCTGGGGCTGGCCTCAAATTTGTGATCCTTCTGGGATTATAGGGGTGCACCACCATGCCTGGTTGACTATACCTTCTTTATTACAGTATTTGGTAGCCAAAAACAATCCTATTAATATGCATTAGTCCCAAGAGACTACACCTATCATGGACATCACATTGAGATAAAGCTAACGCAGACCACGTAGTCAGTTTTCTTAAAGAAAGGTGAACAGACTAATCTCTAAGGCAACAAAACACTCAAGTCAAACTCAAAATATAGATAGTTTCTGTTAGTTGAGGTATAATCTGTCATCCAAACTGGGCCAGTTTTGACAGTGAAAGGAGATGCCACTGACAGGTATGAGCTAGGTCTTTGTTGGGCAAACAAATTTAACTATCCAATTCAGTAAATAAAACCTCAGGAAATCTTCAAAAACTAGCAATTCAACGAGAGTCAAATCTCATCAAGAGGCTACTTCCTTTAGTCTTCTGCTAAAGTTTTTTGTAGTGCTAGAGATGGAAATCGGGGCTTAGGCATATTAGGCATGCTCTCCACCACTGAGCTACACCCCAGGACCTCCAGCTTTAAACACCTGTCAAAAATCAATGAACCAAAACCAGCTTGGTGGTGGATGCCTGTAATCCCAGTACTTGGGAGGCTGAGACAGGAGGATTGCAGGTTGAAGGTCAGAAACAGCAACAAAATGGGGCTGGTGGTATAGCTCAGAGGTTGACTGCCCCTGGTTTTAATCCCCAGTACCAAAAAAATAAAAATAGAAATAAAAATAAAAGGTTAGCGAGCCAGTAATTTACCAAAGGGGGAAAAATGAGGAATACAAGTTATGGAGGGTCCTGACAATAGTCCAATCTCACTTCCTGAGGATTTAGCCTTTCTCTCTGGATTCAGAACCTACTCAACTCAGTAATAGACAACAGAGACAATAAACAAAACAGCCATTTCATTGGAAAAGCTGGACTTCTCAGAGGCTAAATCCAACAGGCCCAAGCTCTCTTCAGTGCATCCCAACGCACTGCAGAGGATGCATTCCCCAGCAAGATAGGGAGCAGCGCCACAGGACTCTGCTGAGGATGGACTGCAGCAAAGCAGGGAAAACTGAGCCCAACAGAGGAAGAAAAAAATGGCCAAAGATGCTTGGGAAAGCTTTCCAATCTTTCCAAACAAATAATTTGCTCCTCCTGTGGGGAGAGAAGTCAGCAGGAAAGAGAAGAATGGTTCTCTCCAATGCTCCCAAGAATGAGGAGCTTTCATGGGGCAATCGGAGTTTAAAAATGAAGAGAAAATGGTTCTCCAAACATGCTACAACACTGGTGTCCCAGAAGAATACCTGCCAAGCACACTAGCTGAGGCCGAAGCTAAAGAAGCAATTACAACCTGCAGCCAGCTTCCTTCTCAATCTTACTGGAGTTTTAGAAGTTCTAACTTGGTCACGCCAGCCTGCTTCATCCAGAATCCAAAACCCTGCATTTTAACCATGCATTTTAAAACTTGACCCTAACATCCTCCCTTCTCAACACAGATGAACTTGTCCCTGAGAGTGAAAAGTGTACCGCTATCATTACGTGGTCCTGCCCCTCACTCTGGCCCTGAGGACCCGAGGACCCTCCAGACAGAGGTGCATCTCTGCACATCTCAGGGCTCCGGGGGGAAAGCAGAGGTTGGGCAGCCAGTCCCGAGGGTTTCAGGCAGACTACAGCAGTAAAGTGGCCAACAAGCACCGGAGAAAGATTCAGTCTTACTAGAAATCAAATAAATACAAATTAAACCAGCCAAAACTCTTTCCTTCCGTCATGTTGACTGCCATTAAAAGCAGCATCAAAGCTGGGAAATGGGAAGGTGCAAGTGATGCTTATACACTGCTGTTAAGAACCTAACTGAATATGAGATTATACCAACATCATTCTCAGTGCTACATGTGTGTGGGGGGGAGACACTAAGAGCTGTGTGCATGTATGTTAACACCAAACTGATACTCACTGTGATGTGAGACTACAATGCACCAATAAAAACATATTGAAAAAAAAGAACTGATCAAACATTTCTGAAAAGCAACTTGGCAATATGAAACAGGAACCTTGAAATGTTCACGTCCTTACGTAGCAATTCCCCTTTATGGACACTTTCACAGAAAAGAGTCTCAAAAGCATCCTATGATTTATACATTAAAATATCCTAATATGAGATTTACCTCAAAATAATTCAGGAGGTAGGAAGTGCATGGGGTAAGCAAAACTTGCTGAAGTTGGGTGAAAGATATATGAGGATAAACTATACTGTTCTCTCTTTTGTATATGCTTGAGATTGTCCACAAAAAGTTTGGGTTTTTTTTTTAAGTTGTTATGGTACAGATATGATCTGAGTGTCCCCCCACCCCAGGCTTCATGTGCTGAAATGGGGGATGATGGGGCAGTTCCCACGCCAGGCCACATGCAGGCAGATGCTCAATAAGAACAACACAGGAAGAAAAACTGGCTTGGAAAGAATCCTAATCAAATTCCTGTACTAGAGAAAATGCTAATAATACACATAGTAAGTTTTAAGAGAATAGTAGAACTGGTACTTCTAGTACAAGATCTAAACAATATTACAAACAAGATTCAAAGGGCAATTCAATCAGATGTGATACATCAGACAAAAATGTGAACCTACCCTGCTATTTGAAATATAAACTGACTTACTGATGAATTATAACCTAAAAGTGTAACAAACTTTAGTAACAACTGCTAAAAGTACAAAGACATCCTAATTTTAAGACTTAAAAACTAAGCATAAAGAACTATCTTGGTACTAAATGAGAATAACAAGTATTTTTAAACTAATGAATAAACTTTAACATTTTTCTTCTCTTGATTCACATATTTTAGGAATGTTTTATAAAAATGGTACTGATGTACTTTGGGAGGCGGAGACCAGAGGATCCGGGTTCGCGGCCAGCCTCAGCTCTCTCCCTGTCTCTCTCTCTCCCTGTCTCTCTCTCTCTCTCTCTACCTAGTGAGGCCCTCCGCAACTTCGTGAGACCCGGTTTCAAAATAAAGCATAAAAAAATAGGGCCGGGGGGTGTAGCACGGAGGTAGAACGTCCCTGCGTTCAATCACCGGTACCGCAAAAAAAAAAAAAATGGTACTGATGACTGGCAAGAGTATATCATACATATAAACAGATATACACATATTAAAGATAATTGTTTCAAAGTTTTTACTTAATGAAAAAGGTTTTTAAAAACCTACATAAGAACTCTTAACTTTATTTATGTGAATGTTCTTTATATTTTGAGTATGTTTATCTTTAAGCTTATCTCTGAATACCCCCAAAAAGTAAATTCCAGAACCAGTATGCAAAACCTCTAAATATTACATTCCTTTAAGGGCAAGGGGGAAGTTTTCTGTTACTGTTGTCCCAAATCCAAGACCTGTGAGAGTACCTGGAACATAGTAGGAGTAAATATTTGCTTCCAAGGATTTACTGCTTGAGTTATAATTATCAGGGAATATACTATAATCTACTAAAATAGTCTATTTTTTTGTGTGTATGTGGTACTGGGAATTGAACCCAGAGGCATTCTTCCTCCGAGCTACACCCCCAGACCAATTTTATTTCTTATTTGGAATTAGGGTCTCACTAAGTTGTTGGCAGCCTCACTAAATTGCTGAGGCTGTCCTTAAACCTGCGATCCTCCTGTCTCAGCCTCCCCAGTACTAGGATTACAAGCGTGCGCCACCACGCCCAGCTTAATACAGTCTATTTTGTTCATTTAAAAAATAATTCAGGACTGGGTTGTAACTCAGTGGTAGAGTGCATACTTAGCATGACCGAGGTCCTTGGTCAAAATCCAGGCACCAAAAGAATAAATAAAAATAAACAATAATTCAATTTAAAAACCTTTTTATCTATACAATACTTTTCAGCCATGCATCCCATGCATAAGTGATGTATCTCTATAATTTAAGTACCATTAAATGACTACTGTGTCATTTCAGAAGTACCTTTATTTCTTACCTTTTTGCCAGATAGCAAATCTTCTCCCAGTAAGTCATCTTCAAGTTCACTGGGAGAAAAAGAAAAATGTCAAAGCATTACTCCTGAGATAGAAGAAATTGGTTGTAGAAAGGAGGCATAAAGGAAGATCGAGGAAAATGTAACTTTAATATACTAAAGCTGGGTGTAGTGGAGCACGCTTGTAATCCCAGTACTTGGGAGGCGGAGACCAGAGGATCTGGGTTCGCGGCCAGCCTCAGCTACTTAGTGAGGCCCTCTGCAACTTAGTGAGACCCTGTTTCAAAATAAAGAGTAAAAAAAAAATAGGGCTGGGGGTGGAGCTCGGAGGTAGAATGCCCCTGGGTTTAATCCCCAGTACCTCAAAAAATATATATATATACACATATATATACATATATATACATGCATACATATATATACACATACATACATACACACACACACACACACACACACACACACACACACACACTAAAATTCCTCACTCCCAAATGTCTGGGAATGCATTTGTGATAAGTAACTTGAAAACCATTAATTATCCCACCTAGGAATAGTTAAGCAGAAGAGATTATCTACTGATCAGACAACCAAGGCCACATAAAAGATCTTGGAAAGAGGACAGGACTACTGAAACAGGAAACTCATTCACTCAAGATAATGACCTCCAGCACCATCAGCCATCCCACCCCGAATAGTTTAAGCAGAGATATACCTAGCGGTTAGACTAATTAGAGACCCCAACAGGACCCTGCAGATGACCAGACACCTAAATCATCTTGTGATTACCGGACGGTTGTCATTCCCCCACACCTTCCCACAGCCACCCCCACCAGGCTTCCCTTAAGATCTCTCACTAGAGATGGCCTGCATTCTCCCTGAATGTGTATTTCTTCCTCTCCTAAGTAAATCTCTATCTTTGTCTCTAACTGGATCATGTTGAAATTCTTTTATGACATGTAAGCCAGGGACTCACAGGTCCCAAGTTGAGTTACCCTCTGGGAAATTCTCCGGACTCTTCACGGAATCATTTCCTCCCATGACTATTGGACTAGGTGTGCAGGTCTCAGTGGGGGCCTACGGCTTGAGGACTTTAATGTGAAATACAAGGGGACATTCTTTTAGGTAAGGAGGGGAGCTGACACAGTAGGTGGTTCACTAAACTTTAATCTTAATTTTGCAACTGAAATTAAGAAATCTTTATCTCTTTAGACCTGTTGAATAATCAGTAAAAGAAGAAACTGTTCAGAAGTAATATCTAAGCTTTATCTTATCTCTACTAACTTATGATGAAATAGGCAAAGATGCTCAATATCATATTCATCAGCAGGAATATTATAAAAAACATGAGAGACCATTTGACAATCATCAAACTGGCAGATTCTGAAAAAAATTTAAGAATTTAAAAACAATGATGAAGCTGTAAAATTAAATCACAGTGACTACAGGACTCCTCTTTGTGAAGTGTAGTCACTGCAGCCCCTGCAATGTTCCGCCGTGTTTCAGTTCTGAGGAGACTGGGACCAGGCTTTCTTAGGAAATCAAGACCTTAGAGATGCTTTCCACTAAATTTAAAAATCTGCTGATTGGTGTAGATGGCTACCACTGGATTGTGTTTCTCATTCTAGGGAAACAACCTCTTAGAAGCAAATGTCTCTAGACCAACAGACAGAAGGAAAAAACTCAATTAAGACTGTGATGAGCTTTGTGGGTGAAAACTGAAGACTAACCGTACCAATATTCTTATGATGGCTGTTCCTCTTTGTTATAAGGGCCTTGCTTATAAAATTCGATAGGTTTTGAGAGATCATCGCCAGCACTATTTTACTCAAAAAATGTGTTTAGTTTTGGTGTGCTGTTTTACAGAATACTGGGATTTCTGGGAAGGCATATGTGGAATTTAAGCAGAAATACACCTTTCCACAACACTCTTTAGAAATAGAAACAACCTGGCCGGGCATGGTGGCACACGCTTGTAATCCCAGTACTTTGGGAGGCAGAGACCAGAGGATCCAGGTTCGCGGCCAGCCTCAGCTCGCACGCGCGCGCGCGCGCTCTCTCCTCTCTCTCTCTCTCTCTCTCACTCTCTCCCTACTTAGGCCCTCCGCAACTTCGTGAGACCCGGTTTTAAAATAAAGTATAAAAATAGGGCCGGGGGTGTAGCACGGAGGTAAAACACCCCTGAGTTCAATCCCCGGTACCGCAAAAAAAAAAAAAAAGATAGAAACAACCTGATAAATTTAGTTTGTGCACTGAAAACTCCCTTAGTTATTTGAGTTACCCTGCCATAAGTATAATACCCTCATTTTATAGGTGAAAATAAGAACAAAACATTAAATAATCTCCAAGGACACAAAGCAGAGATAGATGCAAGATAAGAAGTTAACAGCCCTTGAAAAACAATGTTTCACAGAAATATATAGGATGGCTTTCTGAGAGAAATGTATAGCCCCTTCCCATACTGTTAAGCCACTATTATCTATCAGATACAATTTTCCTAACTTCAGTATCAATCTGTCATCTACCTACCTACCTACCTACCTACCTATCTGTACTGGGAATGGAACCCAGAGGCATCCCCAGTCCTATTTCATTTTATTTTGAAACAGGTTTCGCTAAATTGCTGAGAGACTTGCTGGCCTTGAACCTGGGATCCTCCAGCCTCAGCCTCCCAAGTACTGACATTACAGGCATGGGCCACCACGCCCAGCTTACACCATCACGTTAAGTAACTGAAAATGGAGGGTATACCATTTTCCCAGAGCACACTAATTAATATGGCAATAGGAGCAAGTGCTAGTAATTATACAAGGAAAAAACTACAAAGTATTTGTGACTTTTGCTGACCAAAATAAGCATTTGGAAATAACAAATCTTTTTTGGGGGGTACTGGGGCTTGAATCAAGGAAGTATTGCTATGTTGCTGAGGTTGTCTTTAAACCTGCAATCCATCCTCCAGTCTTAGCACCCCAAGTATTGGAATTATAGGCATGTGCCACCACACTGGGCTAAGAGAACAATCTTTAATGATTATTATTCTCGTTAAACAAAAAGTATTTTAAAAGAAATCAACAAAGCTGAGTGTGGTGGAGCACACCTATAATCCCAGTACTTGTGAGGCTGGGACAGGAGGATAGCAGGTTTGAGGACAGCTTCAACAACTTAGGCTTGCATCAACGTAGTGAGACCCTGTTTCCAAATAAAATAGTGCTGGGGTGTAGCTCAGAAATATAATGTCCCTGGGTTCAATCCCAAGTACCAAAAAAAAAAAAAAAATCAACGATACACATCAGTTATAAAATGAGTGGAGTATACAGAAAAGGGAGCCTCATGGCTAATGAGAAAACATGACAAGAGGACAGGAGACAGCAGGATCAAGCCCAAAGGATGACAACAGCATGACTCAGCGATCATGAAATCAAAGACATCTTTAAGTGTGCTTCATGTGCCAAGCACGATACTATGTTTTACCGTGTTGGAGACCATCTTAGTCCATGCAATGAGGTCACCATTTTGGACTAGCTTAACCATGTACACAGTACATACTAAGTGGAAATCGTCCGCAAGCAGACAAGCTTTGTTGGACCTGGGACCGAAAGGTGGACCTTGATGGCCTCCTGTTCTCCCTGAAACGCTCACCTTGCCCTCTCTAAACCTAGCTTGTGATTGCCACACCCTAAACCTAGCCCCTGACTGCCTTTTCCTAAAACTTAGCCTATAACCCTAAACGTAACTCGTGACCTCTTTGCTGTTTGCTTTGTTTAAACCCTTAATAAACAAGGATGCTGGCTGCAGGAGGTCAGGAGAATTGTCATCTATCTCCTCCCAGACCCCCCAAATAGTAAATATAATTCTCTCCAAATTATTATATCTGACTCCGTGTCATTTCGTGCGAGAAGACTATTGTCAGGAAGCTGCACAGAGCAGTGACCTTCCATGGCAGGAACCACGGAATAATTTTCAGGGAGCTGCCTGGAGCAGCAACCTTCCATGGCTGGACTCTGGAGCAAGCAGCGTCTGCTAGAGCCCACGATATTACCAGTAGAACTTTTTAACTGACACAATCATCGTTCACATAGATACTTACATCACCCATTTTTTTAAATGTGAAAACAGACTTTGAGGTATTAAATGACTTGCCCAAGGTCACTTCTGCTAGGAAGCTGTGCTACCAGTAGGTGAACGCAGTCTGGATTCAGAGTTCAAACCCTAACTACCATGCATACACCCCATAGAAACATGTACCTAACTTCTCTTACTGGCAGCATCAAATTGGATCCTCACAAAAGAGGCACACCCAAGGGAGAACATTTATTAAGTCTACGAAACCACCAAAATTCACCAACTATTACCAAGAACAACAATGAACTAGTGGAGGTGACTGGCCCACACCTGGAAGTTTCAGAGGGGAGAGAGTTATGTTCCCCAACAGTAAGGGAAAGTGCTATAGAAAACATAGCAAGCACCACACTGATGAAGAGGGGTTCTGTGTTTAAACCAAGAACTTCCTAATGGGTTCACCAGTAATCAGTACTTGGGTAACAACTATTTTTTAAAGACAGATGTTTCTTATGAAAGATTACAGACAATCGGCTTTTGGAGACAAGTGTTTTTACTCACAAAGAGAAATATCCTAAAAGCTACTTCTCAGGAAACGTGTATTTAGATGCCAGCCACTGGGCTATGGCCTTTCAAACTCAGAAGTACAACACGTGAACACAGCAGGGCCCACTGTCTCGTGTCCTCCCACTCCAGTCCCCTCCACTCCTCTCTACCAGCTCTGGGCCTGGACAGCACCCTCCAGGAACAGCACACAGACTGCCCCCACCCTGGCTTCTGGATGCATCCAGCCAATGGGATCCAACTACAGAATGTTCCCCTGCAGGAGGAGAGAAGGGCCAGCAAGCCCCACCATCACGACCTCACAGAGCTCCAGAAGACCACTCCCTCCCTCGGCCGGGGGGGGGGATGCACTGCTCCCTGGGTGCTCCCCAACTCTTGGTTCTTTAATCCTGTCCTGTAGACAGACCTCTCATTAAAGGATTTCAGCGAAAATTTTTTCAGTTAAAACCATTTGAGTTTGCTGTCTTCTAGCCTGCACACAGACAATACAAATATAACAAGGACTCAGAGGGGCTGCCTTTGCTAAAAATGCTGACTCTTAGGCCTACAGATATCTCACGGGCAACTAACTGAGAGTAGAAGAAAGCTTAGCATCTCTGCCTTCCCTTTCTGTCTCCACGACCTGCTCAGCTCTGCGCATGGGCATGTTAAGGAGTGTTCATCTAAAAACAGGTAATACAAGATTTATTAGGCCTAAATTTACCTAACCTATCTCATCCCCCTTCAAGACTGAGGGTAGAGGTGCAGTGTCCTGATTCAGTCCCCAGTCACTGTCCTGCACAACGGAGCCTTACAAGCACATTCTTGAGCTGAAATTCCCATCTTCTGCCCTTAGCCTACAGTGCTCCTGGTTCTCAGGTCTTCAGGCTAGGACTGAACTACACCACACCAGCCTTCCTGGGTCCCAACAGCATGATCCAATCCTTCCTCATGAATCTTTCTACACCTCTCTATGTCCTGTTGTTTCTCCTTCTCTGAAGGATCCTGACTAATGCACTGAATGAGTCACTGAAGAGCAATCAACCCTGTGGACTTAAGAGTTACAACCAGTAGATTGTTCTGTAAAATGTCTGGGGCACTATTGTTTTCAAACAGGAACTAGGAATTCTTTGCATTGAGGTACATTTTATTCTTTATTAGGATCTACTTACTCATCTTTATTAATAACTTTCTGACTGCAACTCCAAGGTAATTTTTACATTTTCTCACTGCAGCACTTCAGATGGTTAGAAAGCTGTAAAGAACCACTGTTGAGCCCACAGCCCCAGTTAAACCCCACTGTGTACTCCCTCCTCAAGTACACACCCATTTAACCCCTCCAGAGCTCCTGGCCAGAATGAACACCACACAGAACTGACATCTGTCACTACTACGACTGTTTTGTACTGTGTGTACATTCCTAAACAGGTACTTTCATCTTCACTAGTAATCGGGGAAATGCAAATTAAAATCAACATATATTAGAAGGGCAAAAATTCTAAAGTCAGCCAAATTACTGGTTAGGATATGGAGAGAAAGGAACTCTGGCACATAACTACTCCGACAAAGGTGCTGTGTATCCACAAGTCAATGCCATTTCTGTACAAAAACACAGGAAGAGAAGGAAAGCCCATGTTTGGCATAGCCCTGGATATACTACAAACCCATAACGGAGCCCTCTGGACAGCCTTCCACCTGGAGAGCCCTTTCCCTGACCAGCAAAGGCCCACCCAAGACAGAGAACCAGCGAGCCCGCACGCTGCTTTCAGTAAGACCTCTGTGGACAACTGGTAGAATCAAAGTTAGCTGACTCCCAGGTGAAGCACAGGTGTGCACGTACCTGTCCCAGTCCTCATCTGCAGCTCTTCTTCTCCAGGACCGTTCTGCACCAGGCTTATCAAACTGGTCAAAGTCATCATCTATGAAGAAAAGTCCATTGTCAAGTCAGTTTTACTATATCAAGACAGACACAATATGAATAGTTAACTACTAAAACAACTTAAGGACTCCTAGCCTGACATTTCAAGATGCAGAAGTTCCATATACAACTATCACAAATGCTTTAAGCATTTTTAATATTTAGAATTTTTAGTTGGGCACAGTAGCACACACCTGTAATCCCAGTACTTGGGAGGCTGAAATAGGAGGATTGAAGGTTCAAGGCCAAACTCAGAAACTTAGTGAGACCCTGTTTCAAAATAAAAAATAAAATAGGGATAGAGCACCTCAGAGGTAGAAAAACCCTGAGCTCAATCCCCAGTACCATACACACACACACACACACACACACACATTAAATCACAAAGCTATCCAGAGAAAATTAATTTATTAAAAACTAATAAAAAAATCACTAACAGAACCAAGTTTTCACAACTGTAGTAAAGTGCAGGGGCACAATACTTATAATCTCAGGAGGCTGAGGCAGGAGGACCACAAGTTTGAGGCCAACCTAGGCAACATATCAACACCTAATCTCAAAATTTAAAAGGGAGAGAGGCTGGGGAAGTAGCCAGTGGTAGGGTGACTCTGGATTCAATCCCCAGTACTGCAAAAAAATAAATAAATAAAATTTAAAAAATAAAAACTTTAGTAAAATGTTCCCTTTATTTAAAAAAGTTGTTTCTAATATACCTCATGAAAAAAATGCTAATTTGCTAAAAGCTAGAGACTTTTATAATATTTTGTAATGTTCACATTTTCCCAAACATGATTGGCTATGCAAAAAATTAGAATCTACAAAACAAGGGTTGAATAAATGAGTTACCAAGGCCTCAAAATATAGGATTAATATATAAAATTCAACATTCAATAGTATCTCTACATACAAGTAATAAATTGGAAAGTGTTTTTAAAAACATTTGTAATTGCATTAAAAATATGAAATACTTAAAGATAAACGTGATAAAAGATGTGAAAGACCTATACATTAAAAACTACAAAACACTGCTAAGATAAACTAGTGACCTAAATAAATACAGCAATATATCTTGTTCATGAGTCAAGACTTAAAGCCATTAAAATGTCAATTCTCCCCCAAACTGATCACACATCCAGTGAAATCTCAATCAAAATCCCAACAGCTTTTTTGCACAAATTGAAAACTTGATTCTAAAATTCAAATAGAGAGCTGGGCGTGGTGGCGCACGCTTGTAATCCCAGTATTTGGGAGGCTGAGACCGGAGGATCACAGGTTCACGGCCAGCCTCAGCTACTTAGTAAGGCCCTCCACAACTTAGTGAGACCCTGTTTCAAAATAAAGAATAAAAAACAGGGCTGGGGGTGTAGCTCGGAGGTAGAATGCCCTGGATTCAATCCCCAGTACAGCCAAAAAAAAGAATTATTAGATACTGTAATAATAAAAACTGTAGTATTCACATAAATAGTTAACTAGAACCTCTGAAACATAATTGCCTTCTAGAAACACACACACACACACACACACACACACACATATATAGATAATTGATATTTTACAAAGGCAATAAGGACAGCCTTTTCAGCAAACAGTGCCACAAGTGGATAGCCATCTATACCCCCGAAAAAGGGAACCCGAATCCGTACTTTGAAAAACACAACAGAATGTATCTATTCCTGGGTTAGGCAAAGACTTCTTATATGTAGGAACAAAACCAAAATCAATGAAAGAACAAACTTAAAAAGTAGACATCATCAAAACTTTAAATTCTACTCTCCAAAACACACTAATGAAAGCACAGTGGCTCACACCTATAGTCCCAGCGACTCAGGAAGCACGTTTGAGGACAGTTTGGGCAACTTAGTGAGATCATCTCAAAAACAGAAAAAGGGCTGGGGATGTAGCTAAGTGGTAGAGCATCTCTAGGTCTAGTCCCCAGTACCACACACACACACACAAAAATGTACGAGCGATGACTGAGAGAGGTAATGGCACAGAGTAAGGTGCACCGCCCTCCCGGTGTGTGAGCGTATCCACCAACTCAGAAGCCTCCCAGCCCTGTGGTTTAGGGGGCTTTATGGAGGTCTCATTACAGAGGCATGGCTGATCAAATCATTGACTAATGTCTGCAGCACCCTCGAGCCCTTCTTTTCTCTTGGGAGGGTGGGGGTGGAGGCTGAAAGTACTAAGCCTTTAAACACTTGGTTGGTTTTTCTGACAACTACCCCCTTTCAGAACCAATCTAGGAATCCCCTCCACTCATATCACTAGCAGAGAATAAAATGGTAAATTCCAAGGGTTTTAGGAGCTCTGAGCCAGGAACAAAGGCCAAATATTTTCTTTTTATCATACTACAGTATACTTCAAAAAGTTCTGTCCACCAGAACCTCAGAATGTGACCTCATTTAGAAACAGGGTCATTAAAGATATTATTAGTTTAGATAAGGTCATTCAGGATTAGAGTGGGCTCTAAACCCAATGACAAGTTTGATAAATCACTTCTGGTTAGACAACCAAAAGAAATGAAAACAGGGGTTGAAGATCTTTATACATGCTCAAAGTAGTATCATACACAAAACAGCCAAAAGGTATAATAAGCATTTCAAGTGTCTAGCCTGGAATAGACAGGTTTAAAGAAAAATGCTCTCTACACACAATGGAATATTAGCCTTAAAAAGAAATGAAATTAGCCAAGTATGGTGGCACACACCTATAATCCCAGTACTTGGGAGACTGAGACTGGAGGATCACAGGTTGAAGGACAGCCTCAGCAAGTAATGAGACTCTCAGCAACCTAGTGAGACCATATTTAAAAAAAAAAAAGTAAAAAAGGGCTGGGAGAGTAACTCAGAGGTAGAATGCCCCTGGGATCAATCCCAAGTACCACAAAAAAAATAAGGAAATTCTGACACATGCTACATGAAAACTTTGAAGACATCCTATTCAGTGAAATAATGACTCTAAGTCCTAAGAAGCAAGCCAAGAGTCCTATATGCTCAATTTTATTTTGCTTATATTCTTTTCAGTCATTTCCCTTCTATTCTTTAGATTGTAGACAAATCCTTTTTAAAGTTTCCATTTATACCAGTCATACTACACAAAACCAAGGGAGGAAAACATGTCCACAGTAGTCCAGAACTTGAAAGGAAGAACGATGCCTGCCTGCAGGCCCAGGGAAGATTCCTTCTCCACAACCCGGTCGTCTGGGTCTCCTAAATAGAAACCTCATCTAAAGGGTCTATCCCAACATGGACGTGAGTTGCCCTCATGTGCAAGACTCAAGCCATCTACTGGAAATTCTACAATTTTCCAACATGAAGTGATTAGGTGTCTACAAAGACACAACTTTTACTTGCCATTCTCATTACTTCATCCTCTTTTTCCACAAACTTGGACTTGGATTGGAATGTCATAGAATATTAGCTTGGGACAGGGTTCCAGCAACTGTCTAGCCTCAGGGCCATGGACTTCAGCCTGTGGGCAGTTCTGCCCCATGTTTAGGTCCACATTTAGCAACTGCCCATTTACGTAAATAAACATTTAATGGAACACAGCCATGACAATTCAATCACATATTGTCCATGGCTGCTTTCAAGTTACAAAGACGAAGGTAAGTCATTGCAACAGAAACCACATGCTCTGCAAAACCTAAAATATTTACTCTCTGACCCTTCACAGAAAGTCAGTGAACCTTTGTATTTCAAAGGTTCCAGCATTCCTACTCTGGCAGTGATCTCTGCCTGGCCATGTCCACTACTGTGCTCTACCACCTCAGACACAGACCAAGTACTCCAACAGCTGGTGAAGAACTGAAGGACAAAAAAGAAGGGCTTGACCCAGAAACATTCCTGTTGCTGGACGACAGAACCCATACCGTAAAAATATCAATCTTTCCCAAACTATGTTCATAAATTCAATGTAATCCCCCAAAATTTCCAGTAAACTTCAGAAAAATCTGGTTGCTCTGAGGCTCCTTTTTAAAAGCTGCAGCAGAGTAACCAAAAAATTTCTTTAAAAAGGCATATTATATGACACTAGGAAGTAAATTTTAAAAATTGTGCAAGAGAATCTATTCTGTTATAAAGGAGGAAAAGATAAGAGAAGCCGGAAAGAGTGGCTGGCATATGCCTGTAATCCCAGTAACTGGGAGGCTGAGACTGGAGGATCATAGGTTTGAGGCCACCCTCAGCAACTTAGGGAGACCTAGTTTCAAAATATATTCATATCATACCCAAAATAAAACTCCATGTAGATTAGCCTGGCAGCACATGCCTATAATCCCAGCTACTCCACAAGCTGAGGCCAGAGAATCACAAGTTCAAAGACAGCCTGGGCAATTTAGCAAGACCCTCTCCAAAAACTAAATTTTTTAAAGGGCTGGGGATGGAGCTCAGAGGCAGAAAAATCCTGGGTTCAATCCCCAGTATCCCCCACGCACACGCACACACATACAGAGAGAGGGTACAAGAGTACATTCATTGTTGATGGGAGAATAAAATGGTAGAGGTTAACTTGAAAACAGCTATCAAAAATTTAAATATGTATAACTTGCTGCATAGTAATTCTAATTCTAGCGGTATCTATCCTCCAGAAATATTTGTGTAGACACATCAAGACATGTAGACAGATGTTTACTATAGTACTATCACAGGGGAAAAGTAGAAATAACTGAAATGCTCACAGGAAAATGGTTAAATCGCAATGCTGGCTCCATACATCTCTCATTTACTGACATAGGAAGATCCCCAGGACCTACATTTAAGTGAACAAATCAAACTACAAAATACATGATCCTCTCCGTGTTATTAAAGGTCACATACATCTGTGTATGTACAACATACATACACATAGGAAAGGATGAAAAAGGTTACCTTCCAAACTGTTAATATAGACAGTGGGTATGTTCATTTTTGGAAAACTATACTCACTGTAAAGTTTTCACCTGGCCCAGAAAAAAAAAAAAAACCCTATCGGAGTCAAATTTTTTGCAACTCTGGAACCTCACCAAAAAAACTTGCAAGAACCAGGGAGGCTTAATGAACAAAGTAGCTGCAAAACTGCAGTGAGCAGGTGCTGCAGCATTCCCCCACCTGCCAGGCCCCCACACCTCAGGTCAGAGGTGGCAGTTTACTAATGCTAAAGGGGCAACAAGTACATGTTCTCAAAAAATTGTGATTGTGCATTGTGACCTGCCTGTTGGTTCCCTGTGGACTCAGTCAACTCAGAGGCCTGTCTTTGTTTTGTCCCCTTAGAACTTTCTCAGGGCTAGAGCAACACTCCAGGCAGTGTTTGCCAAAAAGCATTTAAAGACATTACACTACCGAGGGTCACCAGGGGTGAAGGGTGGTGAAAGCCTAGGAAAGAGGAAGCTGGAGAGGAAAACACTAGAGGTAATATGGGCTTTGATGGGCTCCTACATACCCTGGGGAATTCAGAGCACCATGTGCAAGCCCAGAGCAAGGCACATGCTCAGAAAACACATGGGATAACCCAAGAGTTACATCTCTGACTAATGTCTGGACTCTAGGCAGAAGGTGAAAACTAATGCAGATTTATAGGTGGCCTGGATCCACAATGAAGAACTGTAGCTAGAGCCAATCTGCAAAAATGGTGGGAGGGTGTATTCTTTTACTCTTTTAATAGCTCTAGGCATTTAAGGAAATCTGTCATATCATTAGCTAAGCACTGAGATAACAAAAGAGGCTTCAGTGACCACACAGGACAAGGAACACAGTCTCTGCAAAACTAGTTTGAAAAACAAAAACAAAAAATTTTATACTGGGGATGAACTCAGAGTGTTCTACCTCCAAGCTACATCCACAACCCTTCTTATTTTTTATTTAGAAACAGGGTCTCGTTAAGTTGCTGAGGCTGGCCTCCAACCTGTAATCCTCCTGTGTCAGACTCCCAAATACTGGGATTACAAGCATACACCACCACACCGGACTGAAAAGTTATTTTAAAACCAGACAAAGAAGATGGGCACAGTGGCACATGCCTGTAATCCTAGTATTTGGGAGGCTGAGAAAAGAGGATCACAGGTTCAAAGCCAGCCTCAACAACTTAGCAAGACCCTCAGCAACCTAGCAAAACCCTGTTTCAAAATAAAAAATAAAAAGGGCTGGGGATGTAGCTTGGAGGTAGAACGCCCTGAATTCAATCCCTAGTACCAAAAAAAAAAAACCCCAGACAAATAAAATCCACAACAATGACAAACACAGAGCAGGGACATTCTAAAATTTCCATAATTACCACATTATATGATTCAAAATGTCTAATTTTCAGTCCCCAAACTGAGGCATGTAAATGAACAGTAAAGTACTGAAAAAAATCCAATCTGAGGAACTGGAAAAAACAATAAGAAAAATGAAGAGATGCTAAGGGATCTGGGTGACATCATCAAGAGTACCAGCACATGTATTATGGGAGAGCCAAAAGAAGACAAGTGGTAGAACAAAGACTTAAATAATGACCAAAACTTCCAAATTTAATGAAAGATAGGAATCTATGCACCAAGAAGCTCAACAAACTCCAAGCAGAAAAAACCCAAGAGATCCATACCAAAATACATTACAACTGAACTGTCTAAAAGAAAAAAAAGAGGATCTTGAAAGCATAAAGAGAAAAGGGACTTGTCATATAGAAGGGATCCTTCATAAGATTAATGGTCAATTTCTCATCAGAAACCATGAAGGCCATGAGGCAGTGGGATGAAATATTTAAAGTGCTGAAAGAAAAACATCTGTCAACCAGGAATTCTCTGACAACTCTTCTGCAAAAATTCTATTCCAGATAAACCAGAGTCTCAAACTTACTTGGCTTACCAGCCCCATTTCAGGGAAATTTACTTTTTTAATTTTTTCTTTTTGGTACTGGTGATTGAATCCAGGGGCATTCTACCTCTGAGCTACACCTCCAGCCTGATTTTATTTTATTTTGAAACAGGGTCACACTAAGTTGTGGAGGACCTCACTAAGCTGATTGAGGCTGGCCTTGAACCTACAATCCTCCTGTCTCAGCCTCCCAAGTACTAGGATTACAAGTTTGCACCACCATTCCCGGCTGAAACCTACCTCCTTTAATCAAATAAACAGAAAGATGCGGTGACAAAGTTTATATATATATATATATGTATATATATATATGTATGTATATATACATATATATGCGCGCATGCATATAATTTGTTCCAGCATTTGGGGGGGGGTATTGCCCACATTGGCAACCTATGAGATAAAAACAAAACCTGAAGAAATCTGTCACTAGTAGATCTGCCCTACAAGAAATTCTAAAAAAAAGTCTTAGCTTAAAGGAAAGTGAGGTTATTCCTCCTCCTATTTTCAAAGTTTTCTTGGTTGAAGCTAAGAAATTAAGTGTGAAAGATTTTCCTGAAGGGAAATTAAGTTCCCATATACATATGCAATTATCAACAGGAAAATATCTTATAAATTTTCTGTTGAAGCACTAAAATTTGTTTTAACAATTTAAAATGGAAAATTTTTCTCCTGTGCTGCAGTGTCCTACCTTACTACATAATGACAGATTAAAATGGACACTATGGAAGTCAGTTGAAACTAGAAGTCAAAAGCCCTAAATTCTAGTCTACCTCCCATACTAAGAGATCACTGAACTTGTCTGAGCTAGCTTCCTTTCAACTATAAATTAAGAGAATTGTTTTAGGAGCTAGACTAATTTTTAATCTCTGCAGTTTATTCTTGCTCTGAGATTTTACAGGCCTGCAATTTGTAGAGGTGGGGAATGGGAAGAGGAATACAGATGGTACCAACTTATGATGGTTTTAACTTATATTTTGACTATGATTGTGCATAAGTAATAAGCATTCAGTATGAACTATACTTCAAATCCTCATCTTTTCCCAGGCTAGAAATACACACTTTGATTCTTTCTCTCTCAACTGTGGGCTAATGTAAGTATTTTGAGCATATTTAAGATAGGCTAGGCTGTGATGTTTGGTAGGTTAGGCATAGTAAATGCACTTTCAACTTAAGATACCTTCGACTCATAATGAACTTGGTTTATCAGGACATAACTCCATAGTAGGTTAAGGAACATGTGCAGATTGCCAATGTGTTGATAAATGTTGAAGCTGGATGGTGGTTATATATGGGTTCATCATTCTATTTATTAGAAAAAAATCCAATAAAAAAAGCACCTAGGAAGCAAAAATTTACAAGCTCCCATTTCTGTTTTTTCCTCACCTATAAAAACAGAGTATTAAGGCCCCAAAATACTGCTGTAAATTTCAAGTGAGATAATGCACTCCCTCTGAAAGCAGCTCATTAACTGTTTTATGAACTGTAATTCATTACACAAACATTAGGTTGGAGGACTGTGTTAAGATTTATGTGCCCATTTTTTATTTGTTTTTACTTTGTGCTTACAAGGAAGCACTAGACACACCTGAAACTAATCAAACAATTTGCTCACAAAGTAAAATGTCACCAAAGGCCAAGTGTATGCACTTATGCTCTTGTCTTCAATCTCCAGTATTTAGCAGATGCCACTCTTTACTGTAAGGCCAGCAGTCCCAATCCCCTACCCTTATCATATGGCTGCAATGGCAAACTACTTAACTAGAACTGTATCTGAAGTTAAGAGTAAGCAGCTTTCCAGTAAGAGCCTAAGAAAACACTGCACTTTGTGACATCTATTTAGGCTACCCACAGATTCTATTAGTTTCTGGCTAAGTTACGGATAGTTAAGATCCATTTATTCAAGCCTGGCGTGTTGGCACACGCCTGTAATCCCTGAAATTGGGAGGCTGAGACAGGACACAGGTTCCACAGGTTCAAGGACAGTCTCAGCAACTTAGTGAGACCGTTTCAAACTAAAAAATAAAATAGGGCTGGGGGTGTAGCTCAGAGGTAGAATGCCCGAGTTCAAGCCCCAGTACCCCCACACACACAGATCCATTTATTCAGCAACATTAACCAATACTATAGAGGAGGCTAGTGATGAATCTAGGTCACAACCAGCACTTTAATGTAATGAAACAGAAAACAGACTGCATGGCACAGAGTCTGCACTACTACTGTCCATGATTAAGCTTCTTCTTTTCTATGTGTATGAAATCACAGTATCAACCGTGTTACTGTGAAGTACAAAAGCCAGTGTGCAAGGTAACATGCTAAACTGAGTTGTCGAACTTTCTACAGATAAAAGTTATTGCCAGACAATGTAAATATTTTAACGTAACACGATTTAGTCAATAATATGAAATTGACTAACAAAATTAGGATGCACTTCTAGATTTGTTTCATGAAGACATTTCAATCTTTAATTTACATATTAAATTTTTTGAACACATGCTGTGTGCCAGAAACTTGGAATACATGGTAAAGGCATTCCTAGCTGAGCAAGGTAGTGCATGCCTGTAATCCTAGCTAATCAGGAGGCTGAGGCAGGAGGATCACAAGTTTGAGGCCAGCCTTGGCAACTTAGCCAAGACCCTGCCTCGAAATAAAAAATAAAAAGGGTCAGAGACGAAGCTCAGTGGTAGAGCGTCCCTGAGTTTCATCCCCAGTACCACAAAAGAAATTAAAAATTAAAGAAAAAAAAAGTATTCCTGTCCTCAAGGTGCCTTAGAGGCTACTGGGGGGAGATTTTAAAAAAAACAGATAAATAACTAAAGAAAGCTCCACACTGAGATAAATCACTGAGGAAATTAAACAAGGGTACTACTGAATGAAGAGGAGGGAGGCCCAAAGTCAGAAGTACATTCTTCAGACAATGACTTCTCAGCCCCGCAAGAGTGAGGGCAGGGCTGTCTGCAGTAGGCACAGCTCATGCCATTAGACTTCAGGGTAGAGAAATGCTCGTACATGTTGGTGAAGTAACAGGGACCAAGTCATACAAAACTCATACTGAACCTTGGCGAGGAGTTTTGTTAGAGTCTAAGAACACTGGGAAATCTGGCACCTATGACAAATGGGAAGGAAAAACTCTAAATCATCAAGAAGAAAACCTACCTACTCCTCTAAAATAGAAAGCTCAAACTTTCTGGCCTCAAAATTATTGAAGATCCCAAAGACTTCCGTTTATGTGGATTACATTCACTGATATTTGCTACGTTAGAAATTAATAACAAAGTTGGGTATGGTGGTGCATGCCTGTAATCCCAGTACTTGGGAGGCTGAGACAAGAGGATGGCAGGTTTGATGACAGCCTCAACAACTTAGTGAGACACTGTTTCAAAATTTTAAAATAAAATTAAAAGGGCTGGAGGGTAGCTCAGAAGTAGAATGCCCCTGGGTTCAACCCCTGGTACCAAAAAAAAAAAAAAGAAAAGAAAACAAGCAACCTGGAATACACAAACACATTGGCCATCAGTATAACAATGTCTTCACACATCATAGTCTCTGGAAACTCCACCGTACACTATGAAAGAGAAGTGGAAAATGCAGATAACACTGTAAGTCTTTTTTTTTTCTTTTTAAAGGCTTTGACCTGAAAACATGAAACATAATTTTGACCCCCAGAAAGTAACCAGGTTAGTCAGGTGAAACTAACTTTTTTTTTTTTTTTTGCGGTACTGGGGATTGAACCCAGGGGCATTCTACCTCCAAGCTACACCCCCAACCCCGTTTTTTATTTCTTTCTTTTGAAACAGGGTCTCACTAAGTTGCGGAGGGCCTCACTAAGTAGCTGAGGCTAGCCGCAAACCTGCGATCCTCCTGTCTCAGCCTCCCAAGCCACGCCAGGCGAAACTAACGTATTTTTAAAATTTAACTAGAAAGAGTCACACGAAGTATACACACACACACACACACACACACACACAATCTATTTAAACTGACATACACCAAATCATATAGCCAGAATTGACACTCCTGACTTAGTCTCTGTCGTTTCGTTTTTCCATTTTGTCATACAAACGTTTTGATATTTGGGCCAAAATTCCTAAGCAGGATTACTGCGACGTACCCAGCATTACTAAAGAATGCCTGTGGAGCATACACTAGAATGGTAATGGGATTTTTTTTTCCAGTTTCAATGGCGAAAACCAGCATCAATGTTACTGTTGCTCACACTTCACCACCTAAGAGTCTCCCTTCACCAGGCTTTTCAAAACAATAATTAAGAAGTCACTCTTAAGCGCCTTTACACGTTAAAAAAAGGAACCCTCCATCAACGTGTGGTTTTGCCTAAGGTTTGTGAGACAGGCGCTCTACCCCATCGTTCACGCCTGCGAGAGCAGAGAAACGAGCCTAGGGCCGGCGCTCGGTCCCCTGCCCCTCCGCCCCGTCCTCCTCGTCCTCGGCTGCGGCGACGCCCGCGCCAACAGGTTCTCCTCCGACACCGGCGACCGGGCCGGGCCGGGCCCAGGCGGCCAGGAAGGCGCGCGGCCGGCGACCCGCGGCGCCTCGGCCCGGCCCAACGCTCGGTGGCGGGCGGGCGGCCCAGCGCTCCCGGCCCTGCGCGGCAAGCGCGGCAAGCGCGGCGCGGCGGCGGGACCCAGGCCACACAAAGGCCGCCGCGGCCCCACGTACCTGCGGCGCCCGCTCCTCCGCCCGCGCCCAGGGCGGCCGCCATGGCGCTCGCCGCGCCCCGCCTCGGCCGCGCCCCCCAGGCCGGAGGGCCGGCCGACGGGGCAGGAGCGAGCCGGGGCGGCAGGGGAGCGGCCGCGGCCCGGCGCCGGGCGAGCGCAGCACAGGCGAGGCCGGCGCGTCTCGGTCCGCAGCGGCCGTCGCCTCCGCAGGAAGAAAACAACACTACGGCAACATGGCCGCGCCGCGGTGCACGCCGGGAGGAAGGGCGGGCCGGCCGCAAGAAAACCGGCGGGGGCCCGAGGCCGCGGGAGCCGGGGCCGGCCCGAGCGCCCGGCAGCTCGCGGGCAGGACCCGCGCGCGGCAGCGGCCTCCGCCGGGCCGCACACCCCACGAGCTTGCAACGGGGGCGGGGAGGCCGGAGGCCGTAGGTGGACAGCGGCACTGTCGTGAGGCGCTTTGCGGCAGTCGGCACCGCGGCGCTTTACGGCGGCCGGACAGCCATCGGAAGTGGGCGGGGCCTCCGCCCGAGGGCGGTAACGAGCGCGGATCGGCGCGGGCGGGAAGGCTGCTGTCGCGCACGCGCACTCGCGCCCCCCGCCTTTCTGCGCACTGGGCGCTGGTCCCCACAGTCCCTGCCCCCGTGGCCGCTGAGAGCAGGTGTGCGCTTCTGGGCAGAGGGCGAGTCCTGGCCGGCGGCGCCCACGGAGGAGTGCTGGCGTAGGACCGGGCGCCGGGCGTGGCCAGGACGGGGTGGTCGGGGACCGGGCGCCGGGGGTGGCCAGGACAGGGCAGCAGGGCGGGTGTGATGGAGCCCGCGCAGCCTGCTGGACCCCGGCCTCGCTTTGGACGGCTAATGACTGCGGGGAAGGAAGGCGCCCGCCGAGGAGAGGGCTCGGGAGGGAAGAGGGCTGTGCAGGGGCCGACACTTTGCACTGGGAGGTTTTAAGGACTGAAGTTACCTGGAAAGGTCTAGGCGTTAGGAAGATGCTGAGACCGCAGTGTGCAGGTGGGCTGCTGGAGCGGCACGGGACTGCAGGTTTGAGACGGTGAACTGTGCAGACGCCCCTGAGGGATGTGGAACCTGGGATGGAAGATAATAAACGGTTCGTGGGAGAGTCACGATAGAGAATGTTTACTGTGAAGTGTTTTCAGCTTTTGTATGGTTGAACTTTTTCGTCAAATACGTTGGGAGAATAAACACTTCTAGATTAATATCTAATGTGAATTATATTCAACTAAAATAAAAACAACCTCCTTTTAATTTCAATCTCATGAGATTACTGCCCCTCCAAATAAAAGTAAATAAACCTTGCATAGCCGGGCGTGGTAGCGCATGCTTGTAATCCCAGTACTTGGGAGGCTGAGACAGGAGGATCGCAGGTTCACGGCCAGCCTCAGCTACTTAGTGAGGCCCTCCGCAACTTAGTGAGACTCTGTTTCAAAATAAAGAATAAAATAGGGCTGGGGATATAGCTCGGAGGTAGGATGCCCCTGGGTTCAGTCCCCAGTACCAAAAAAAAAAAAAGAAGCCTTCCAAACAACCTCATTGAATAACTAGGTCTCCCTCAGAAAGCATATTAACACATTGATACTTTTTCTTAACTTCTTTTTTTCGGGGGCACGGGACTAGGGATTGAACCCCAGGGGCATTCTACCTCTGAGCCACACCCCCAGCCCTATTTTATTCTTTATTTGGAAACAGGGTCTCACTAAGTTGCTGAGATTGGCCATGAACCTGTGATCCTCCTGTCTCAGCCTCCCAAGTACTGGGATTATAAGCATGTGCCACCACGCGGGGCTTATTTTTTATTTTGAAACAGGGTCTTGCTAAGTCACTGATGCTGGTCTGGAACCTGCGATCCTCTTGTCTCAGCTCCCAACTACTGAGAGTACAGGCATGGGACAGCTGTCATTGTTTTTTAACTGTGGAGGATGGAATGCCTAGCTCAGAGGCTGTTTTTCAGGGTGATTTCAGTGATGATCTTAAGGATGCCTCATGGGGGTGTGGTGGCGTACTTTTCTCTCCTGAGTGAGATTACTCTTGATTAAGTTTGAGCATCTAAAGGTGGACTCTGGGAACCACTGTGAGATGCTGGTTGCCATGGGTCAGGAGCTTGCGAGCCAGGGAGGCCCCCCATCCTCACCTTGCACCTGGGTCACCCTTGGGGTGCCACGCCCGTGTGGGTGGTGGTGAGGTATAGAAAGATGTGTGCCTGTGTGTCCAATATCTGTCCACTGCAAGGCCTGGAGACAGCAGCCCGAGAGCAGTGAGCACACAGCACCTAAATCCCATCTTCTAAATTCTGTTCTGCAGCAGGAGCCCATTCTCCTTGGGAAAATAACAGGTTTCCAGGCAAGAGCATGGAAAGCTCAAGATAAGTCTTGTTCCTAACAAAAATAAAGGAGACATTCGAGTAGTGATCAAGTTATGTCAAAAGGACATAATTGAAATGTAATGGCTTGCACTGGCGAAGTCAGAGATTAGATGAGAGTCGAATTAAATAAGGGTAGTAATAGATTAAAACACCGAATGAAACAGGAAACCACATATCAATACAGGGATAAATAAAAGAGTAAGTTGAAATTTTTATGAAAACTGAGTTCTTCCCCAGCAGGGGGAAATAGTGGAAGGAATTATTTCCAGTGGAAAAGCCTAGGAACTCCACCTTAAGTGATTAAACATTTTCAGTAGTGCCCTAAATCAAAATTGTATGCCACCCAACAAAATGTGATAGGAGCTCATCATTTCTGTGATGATCCCATGAAAGATAAGTACCTGAATCTAATCCTGCAGAAACCAGCAGGAAAGATGTTCTCTAATTGGTGGAATCTTCAAAAGTGTCCGAGTTATGAAAGCCAAGGAAAGACTGGAGCCAGAGTTCCAGACTGAAGAAGAAAAAGAGCCGTGACAACCAATCACATAACTGAACTGATGTTTTCAAGGTAAGAGGATTGTTAGGACAATTTGTGAAACTGGGTAGTGTCTGAAGAGTAGATAGAATGAATGTGACCAAGTAAATTTCCTGATTTTGATTATTATAAGTGACAGGAAGAAAACTTTTAAGAATATACATGCCCAAGTACTAAGGGGGGATGGGTATCTTATATTCTTAGATAGTTTTGTTTTTTGTTTTGGGGGTTTGTTTTCTTGGTATTGGGGATTGAACCCAGGGGCATTCTACCTCCAAGCTACACCCCTGGCCCGATTTTATTTTTATTTTGAAACAGGCTCTTGATAGGATGATGAGAGTCTCACTGCTTGCTGAGGCTGTCCTTGAACCAGCGATCCTCCTGTCTCAGCCTCCAAAATACTAGGATTAAAGGCTTGTGCCACCATGCCTGGTTTAGATGATTTTGAAAAAAGTTTTAATTTTACTCAGTGTTAAACTTTTTGGTAAGCATTTTAATGCTTCATAATAAATTATTAAAGAAAGAAGAGCCAAATAAATGTTGTTTAAAAGTATAATTGTTGAAGCTGAACATGATGGTGCATTACTGTAATCCCAGTATTGAAAGGCTGAGACAGGAGGAGCACAGGTTCTAAGCCAGCCTCAACAACTTAGTGAGACCCTGTTTCAAAGTAAAACATAAAAAGGCCTGGGGATGAAGCTCGGAGGGTACAATGCCCCTGAGTTCAGAACCAAAAACAAACATATATGTATGTAAAATTGTTGAAATAAAAACCCAAAGAAAAAGTTATACAAATGAGACACAGTTGAAAGAATTTGGAAATTAAAGATAGATAGGAAAAGATTACCCAAGTTATATCACAAAAAGAAAATTAATGTAAATGTGAGACTTAGAAATTGGGAAGATATGTGCTATAGATTGAATGCGTCCCCCAAAAAATTCACCTTGAAACCTAATGCCGAATGTGATGCTATTTGGAGACAGCACCTTTGAAAGGTGAATAGGTCATGAAGAGGGCCCTCCTAGGTGGGATTAGTGCCTATTTAAAAGAGGGCCCAAGCTGGGCATGGTGGTACATGCCTATCATCCCAATACTTGGGAGGCTGAGACAGGAGGAGATCACAGTTTTGAGACCAGCCTCAGCAACCTAGTGAGACTCAGGAACTTAGCAAGACCCTATTTCCAAAGAAACAAAAAAAATTTTAAAAAGGGCTGGGGGTGTAACTCAGAGATAGAAGACCCCTGGGTTCAATCTCTGGTGCCACATAATAATAACAGAAGTCCCAGAGAGATCCCCGCGCCCCTGGTAAGTCAGCCTACTGCTTGAGGTGCCCCCCCCCATGAGGAAGCAGCCCTCAGCAGACACTGAATCTGCTGGCACTTTGGTCTCGGACTTCTAACCTCCAAAACTGTCAGAAATAAATTTCTATTGCTTATAAGCCTTACAGCCTGGTATTTTGTCACAGAAACCCAAGTGGATTAAGACAACATGTTAATTAGAGTTCCAGGAGAAATTTTTTAAGATGGAGGAGAGGCAATATTTGAAAAGATCGTTTCTCAGGATTTTAAGAACTGGTGAAAGACAAATGCAAAGATAAAGGAAGCATAATAAATATTAAGAAAAATTGAAAATCTAGACATATGATGAAGCAGAATGAGGGGGGCATTAAAAGCAACCAAAGAGAGACTCCTATGTCTGGCAATGATGGACGTCCTCTCACTTCATAAACACACTCAAAATCTGGATGAGTTTAAGAATGCTGTGTTCACACCTTGAACAACAGGCAGCACAGGATCGTGATCCCTACAAGAGAGCAAATAAAGTGGGCCTTGAGATTGATCATCCATCTTTCTGCCTAAAAACACATACTGGACCATGAGGCAGGAGGGGAAACTCAAGTAGAACACAGTGGGTTTAATTACTTAAGGTGACAAGTCCAAGTTCAGAGGTGCTAGCATGGATCATGTATGGAGTGCCGTGCAGGAGATGACAGACCTCTGCAGAGACAACTCCAGAATCTGCGTGGAGTCACCCTGATTGTTACAGGGTGAAAGGAACTCCATGAAGATGGAAAAACACAAGAACAATCAGAACTCTGCAAGCTGGAGAATTCACGTAAGCCTAGGGGACACAGCAAAAGGTCCTGGTTAAACACCTGTGACGTGCAGTAGAGACCCAAGAAGGGTCACAGCATTGTTGGGAATAAACTCGCTGCAGCATAGTGATTTCTTCAGAACTTCCTTGCAGCCTTAAAACAACCCTGGAGAATGCTAATCAGCAAACAATTTAATGGCCTGCAAGAACAGAGTCCGATAGTCTTTAAGACAACTAAAATAAAATTCACAAAATTCCCCATCCAGTCAAAAATCACTGTGAAATGAAGAAGCAGTAATACATGACCAATACCAAAAGAAAAACTAGTCAATAGAAATAACATGACAGATGGTGAAATTAACAGGAAAAGAATCACAAGCAGTTACTATAAATATGCTCAAGAAATTAAAACGGCCCTAATGACGAAATGAATAGAAGATATGAAGCAGAATTTCTAGAGGGGATAGCAATCACTCGAGAAACTCCATCTACACCACATCTCCCATATCTTCACTACGAAAAAGGTGTGCATCTCCAGGAAGAAAAGAAATCAAAGCTGAGGCCTTAGAGCAGTTGGGAAAATCATTTCCACTGTGGGAAGGGGACAGAAAAATTAAGAGTCCCCTCTCCCCCAGAAGAGGATCCAGAGTACATCCTGGAGCCAGTGCCATGGCTGAAGTAGGAGTCCTGGAAGCACACACCCCTGAGACTTGGGAGCCTCTGCCTGCCTAACCAGTGTCCAAGGGGACTCTCCTGTCACCAGGCTAACAGACGTCAAGTGAGAATAACTGGAATTCAGCTGGGGGAGCTGCAAAAAGCAGATTCCCTCAGGAGCGCAGTGCAAAGACAAGACCCAAGCCCACAGAGAGAGCAGACAATGAAAAAACAAATAACTCTAGCAAGCCAGCCCACATTCCAAGTACAGGGCATCACTAGAAGAATGTGAAGCCTTTTCTGCACAGAGGATGACTCTCGCAACAAATATCACTTCAAACCTAATTCCTGATTGAGATAATGCAAACACCCGCATTCATACCCTGCTAGACAAAAAGGTGCATTTATCTCCAGTGGCAAAAAGTATTTATCACAGTAGCTTAGTCCAATTTGTGCTGCTATAACAAAACACCTGAGGCCAGATACTTTATAAAGAAATGTATTTGGTTCGTGGTTCTGGTGGCTGGAAAGTCCAAACAGCCTGATACCAGCCTCTTGCCCAGGCTCCCCTGGCTGCATCACAATATGGTAGAGAAAATGGAAAGGGAAAATAGCCATGTGCAAAAGGGTCCGAGCCACAGGGTGACCTTACGTTATAACCACCCGCTCTTTAGAGAACTAATTATCAGAAGAGACCTGGCCCACAACCTAACCACCTTCCTCTAGGCCCCACCTCTTAAAACTTCTACTACCTCAACACCGCCATACTGGGACCAAGCTTCCCCACACGAACCTTTGAAGGTAGAAGTTATCCAAACTAAAACACAAAGAGAAAAGGGAGTGCAGGAAAGAGAACAGACCATCCATGACCTACATGCAATATCCAATGGTGTAATGTGTATAATTGAGGGAAAAGAGAAAGGAGCAGAAATGTCCATAAAGAACATGCATCTGTAAAATTCATGACAGACCCCAAAATGCAGGTCCAAGAAGCTCAGAGAACAAGGAGGATGAACACCCTGACCCAAGCAAGTGAACAAAAGCCCCACACCCGGGGGTGTCACATTCACACGGCTGAGAAAGGACCCTGACCTCAGAGGACAGGAACAGTGAGAAGACAGCTCATCAGAAGCCAGGGAGCAAGAAAGCAGTGGGCAGCACCTTGAAGGTACGCAAGGAAAACCTTCCATTCAGAAAGGGGCACCTGGCAAAAACAGAAAGGAAGGAAACAACCTAAGGGGAGCCAGGTGTGGTAGCACACACCTGTAATCCTAGTACTTGGGAGGCTGAGACAGGAGGATCAGAGGTTCAAAGCCAGCCTCAGCAACTTCGTTAGGCCCTTGGCAACTTGGTAAGACCCTGTTTCCAAATTTAATAAAATAAAATGGGCTGGGAGTATAGCTTGGAGGTAGAATACCCCTGGGTTCAATCCCCAGCAACACACACACACACACACACACACACACACACACCAGCAACAAACCTGAGGGAGTTCACTGCCAGCAGACATACTCCTCAAGGAATGTTAAAGAAGTTCTTCAGGCACAATAAATATGAAGACAAACCAAAACCTGGTTCTACACAAAGAAACAACATGGTTGATGAACATGGTTGAAATTGACTAAATGAAGGTAAAATGTTCTTATTTTTTTGCAGTACTAGGGATTGAACCCAGGGGCATTCTACCTCTGGGCTATACCCCCAGCCCTATTTCTTATTCTTTATTTTGAAACAGGGTCTCAAGAAGTTGCGGAGGGCCTCACTAAGTAGCTGAGGCTGGCCGCAAACCCGGATCCTCCTGTCTCAGCCTCCCACCCAAGTACTGGGATTACAAGCGTGTGCCACCACGCCCAGCTAAATGTTCTTTTTTAATATGTTAACTGCTCTAAAAGAAACGAACACAAAAATAGTGAAACAGATTCTAAGTTACCCAGGCTTGCCTCAAACTTTCGATCCTATCTCAGCCTCCTAAGTACTGGGGTTACAGGCTTGTGCTGTCACACCCATATGCCTATAATTTGAAGAAACTTGACAAACTCTGAACACAAGGGGAATGACAGGAAAGTACACCATATTCAAATTCCTGTAAGTGAAGAATAAAATGAAAATCTTAGAAGCAGTCAGAGGAAAAAAAAGGCAAAAATGTAGAGAGGAATAAACATAAAGATGACCATGACTCAGGAAATGAGCAAATGCCACACCAAGATGGTTTTCATGGTCAATCCCATCAAACATCCAGGGAAGTAATAATACATAGACTTTCCCAGAAATGCAAAGGGGAGAGGGAATTTCTTACCAAATCACACAATGCCAGAATTATACTAATGCCAAAACCACGAAAAAAATTATGTAGAATAAAACTGTAGACCAATATCCCTCATTAACACAGAAATCAAAAACTTTAAGAAGATCCTAGTGAATCAAATACTGCAACATATAAAAGCCATAATACATTGTGTCTAAGGAATGCAAGGTTGGCTTAGTGTTCAAACACCAATTAATGTAATTCATCATAATAACAGGACAAATGAGAAAAACCGTAAGACCATCTCAATGGAGGCAGAACACTATTAAGAAAATTCCACAGACCTTCATGATAGGAACTCTTAGAAAGCCAGACATGGAAAGAAACTTCCTCAACCTAATTCAAACCTATAGTAAATATCATACTTAATGGGAAACACATCGTCCCCACCCAAGGATGGGAATAAGGCAGGGATATCTGCTCTCACCACTTCTGTTTAACAGTGTATAAGTTAAGAAAAAGAAACAAAAGACATAAAGCTCGGAAAGGAAGAAGGAAAGCTGTTTGTATTCACATACAGCATATTTGTGTAACTACACAGAAAACTCTTAGGAATCGTCAAAAAAGAACTTTGAGAACTAAGTGAATTTAGCAGGGCTTAAAGACAAATTGATTTTCAAAAAATGTACTACTATGTACTAGCAGCAAACAATAGGAATATTTTTAAATGTAGCATAGAATGGCATCTAAAAACAGGAAATACTTAAGATTAATTTAATATAATACATGCAAGACCTCCACACTGTATTACCAACAGGCGAAGAGATGGGTAGATAGATGGTCTACATCTGTTGATTGGAGGCTTAGTGTGGTTCAGGTGAAAAATCTCCCAACTAACTAGTCAACCAATGAACAGTGCAGTCCATGCAAATTCTGCAGACTTTTGTAAAGAAATTAGTAAGCAGATTCAGGAATCTATGGAAAAGCAAAGACGTAGAATAGCCAAAACAAACTTTTTAAAGTTGGGGGATTTCTGTGACATCATTTTAAGAAGTATTATAAAGCTACAGCAGTCAAGACTGTGATAGAGAAAAGTACAAATTACCTCCAAAAAGAATAGGTTCCAGGAGCAGACAGGCACACAGGTGGTCAATCAGTTCTCAATATAGGCAGAAATGTAATCCAATCAGGAAGGGAGAGTCTTCTCTATAAATGGTCTGGAGCAACTGTATATCCATATGGAAAAAATGAATCTCAATCCTTACCACACCCATGCACAAGAATCAACTTTATATGCATTATACACTCACGTGAAGACCAGTAAAATTCTAAAGGAAAACACAAAGGGAAAATCTTTTTAACGTTTGGGTTGGCAAATATTTATTTAATGGAATAGAAAATAAACTGTAAAATAATGATTGAAAAGTTAGGCTTACAGCCGGGTGTAGTAACACACACTTATAATCCCAGTACTTGGGAGACTGAGACAGGAGGATCTGGGTTCACGGCCAGCCTCAGATACTTAGTGAGGCCCTCTGCAACTTAGTGAGAACCTGTTTCAAAATAAAGATTTAAAAATAGGGCTGGGGGTGTAGCTCGGAGGTAGAATGCCCCTGAGATCAATCCCCAGTACCGCAAAAAACAAAAGAAAAAGGCTTCCTAAATATCAAAACTTCCATTCTGAGAAAGCCACCATTAGGAAAAGGAGAAAATATTCACAACACACACCTCTGGCCTTAGAGTTGCATCCAGAACTCATAAGAACTCAAATTATAGCTAGGTGTGGTAGTACACACCTGTAATCCTAGTACTTGGGAGGCTGAGAGGGGAGGATTACAGGTTCGCGGCCAGCGTCAGCAACTTAGTGAGACCCTGTTTCAAAATATAGAAAGGACTGGAGGTGTAACTCAGAGATAGAATACTCCAGGGTTCAATCCTAAGTACCACCCCAAAAAAAGGAATTTTTAAATAGGGAGAACAATCTGATCACCTACCTACCAAGCAATGACAAGTAGAGTATTAAAAGACTTCAGTCGGCCGGGCGTGGTGGCGCACGCTTGTAATCCCAGTACTTGGGAGGCGGAGACTGGAGGATCCGGGTTTGCAGCCAGCCTCAGCTACTTAGTGAAGCCTTCCACAACTTCGTGAGATCTGGTTTCAAAATAAAGTATAAAAAATAGGGCTGGGGGTGTCGCTTGGAGGTAGAACCCCCTGGGTTCCATTCCCGGTACCGCAAAAAAAAAAAAAGACTTCAGTCGCAGAAATAGAAGCCAGAACACAGAAATAGTATCTTAAAAATAGTATTAATGATATCAATAAATAACAATATATGCTAATGAAACATATAACATGTGTGATATAGTATAATGATATTAATATTGGTAAGTATCCGGAAAGAGGAACTGCCCACTGAAGCTTAAGTACCCCAGATGCAATCTTTCAATAGTGAGGGCAAAATAAAGACCACTCAGAGGAACAGAAATAGACCTTTGCAACCACAAAACTGCAATAAACAGTTCTCTCAAGGAAGTACTTCAAAAAGAGGAAACGGAGATAACGAGCTACAGGGGAAACAAAGCAAGCTTGAGGGTGAATCTAGATATGCATTTCTGCATCAAAGCTGTAGCACCTGATGTGCGGAGTGTTTGTGCCCTTCATGAGAAGGTGAAGTCTGAAACACTGAGTGAGTGAACACAGAATGAAATTTAGGAGGTTGTGATCAGATTTACCTGTATTAAAGCCCTCATATTATTCAGGGGAAAACGTTTAGGATAATAACTTTAACTTTTATTTTATTACATATGCACAATTAAATGTGAACAGCAAGACAAAATAATAGCATTACAGTGAACACTTTTCAAACTATTCCCACTAGAGGGGGAGAATCAAATAAGAAAAACAAGAAATGATAACAACCAATGGAAGAAATCAATCATAAGGAAAACAACACAAGAAAAGGAGGTGAGGAGAAGCCATGTGTGGTGGTACACACCCGTAATCCCAGCCACTTTGGAGGCTGAGACAGGAAGATCACAGGTTTGAGTCTAGCCTCAGCAACTTAGCAAGACCCTGTTTCAAAATAAAAAGGGTTGGGGTGTAGCTAGGAAGTAGAATACCCCTGGGTTCAACCTCCAATACCAAAAAATTTAAAAAATAGAAAGGAGCCAGGCGTGGTGGCACACACCTATAATCCCAGTACTTGGGAGGCGGAGTCAGGAGAATCACAGGTTTGAGGCCAGCCTTAGCACCTTGGTGAGACCCTCAGCAGCTTAGCAAGACCCTGTTTCAAAATAAAAAATAAAATAGGGCTGGGGATGTAGCTCAGAGGTAGAATGCCCCTGGGTTCAGCCTCCAATATGATCGATAGATAGATGATAGATAGATAGATAGATAGATAGATAGATAGATAGAATAGATAGATGAATGGATGGGCTGGAGATGTAGTTCAGTGGTAGAGCACTTGCCTAGCATGTTTTAAGGTCTGGGTTCTAACCCAGTACCATGGAAAGGAAAGGAAGGAAAGGGAAGAAAATAAAGGATAGAAATGGGATAAATAAAAAGCAAGCATTAAAATGGTAGAAACTGGCTCAAGGATATGAGTTGTCATAATAAATGAAAATTAGCTAGACTCCCAGTAAAAACACAGTTTATTAGATTGGATTTGTAAAAATTCACTTACATGCTATTTACAAGAGACACATCTAAAACACAAGGACCCAGAGAAGCTGGAAAGGAGGAGAAAGAGCCTGTCAACGTAGTGGAAGCCTTAAACTGCCCAGGCGGACCTCCTCTCCAGGCTGTTGCGGGCCTTCAGTGTCACCTCTGTTAGGAAAGGCTGAGCGGGAAGATCCACCCAGTGTCGGGCCCTTCCCGGCCACCTGCAGTCAGTGAGTGCCCAGTGTGGGGTGGAGAGTCCAGGCCACTTTATCCAACCTGGCACAACTCTGAAGGCCAGCTCAGCTTTAGTGCTCCGTGCAGCATGAGCTGAGTCCTCCCTGGAGACTCCCTCACAGCCAAACTGCCCAAATGGTTCCTCCTCTCCCTCCCAGGCATTGGGCCTGAACAGATAAACTCCCTCCAGGCTGGTTTCTAAAAGTTGGCTTCCTACCGAACCCAAATTACAACACAAGATAAATGTTAACCCAAACACAGCTGGGATCCATGCAAACACACCCTCCAATGATAAAAAATTTGATTCAGCAGGAGATAGACTAATCCCAAACTTTAAAACCCTCCATATATTATGTAAAAATTCATAGAATTACTTAGAGAGACTAACAACTCCTCTAGTATAGTGGGAAACTTCAAATCACCTCTCTTAATAGTTGAAGTCAAACAAATGAAAAATAAATGAGAGATTGGAACAATACTATTAACAAAGATGATTTATTGTACATGTATAGAAAAATCACTCAATAATTAGAGAATACACATTCTTCTCAAGTATATAGAACATGTGAAAAATCTACCATTATCAGGCTATAAAGAAGTGTGATGTGTTTCAAAGAATATGTATCATGAAGATTATATATAATATATATATATTGGGGTATGTATATATATACATATATATTGGGGGGGTACAGAGAATTGAACCCAGAAGCATTCTATCTCTGAGCTATATCCCCAGCCCTTTTTATTTTTCATTTTGAAACAGAGTCTCACTAAGTTGCTGAGGATCTTGCTAAATTGCTGAGACTGGCCTCGAAACTGCAATCCTCCTGTCTCAGCCTCCCAAGTACTGAGATTATAGGCGTGCATGTACCACTATGCCTGGCTGACTGCCTTCTTTCATTATGACAATGAAATTAACAATAGTAAAAGATGAGATGAATCGCCATTTGTGGGGAAATAAAGAAACATTCTTCATAATAACTCATGGATAACTTTTAAAATCATGTAGAAACTAGATAGTACTTACAGCTAATTGATGGTGAAAAATTTGCCCATAGCATCTGGTAAATTTGGAAAAAATATAGATGTAAACGTTTAAGTAAACAAAAGAAAAAGGCAAAAAGACTTTGGGTGAAGCATTTGTTTCGGTCAACATTCTCACTGCTGTGACCTGATAAACCTGACCACACAACTTAGAGGTAGGAAGATTTATTTGCTCACAGTTTTTGGAGATTTCATAGGTTTAGTTCATGTCAGGCCAGGTCTGCAGAGATCAGGGCATGGCAGCAGGAAGCAGAGAGAGGGAGAAAGAGCAACGGCTCTGCTCTCACATCACGGAGGCCAAAAGCAAGAGAGCAGGGGGAGGAAGACCTTCTATAATCCCCAAGACTATACTCCTAGGAACCCCTCCTTATCAACCAAGCCCTGCTTCCAACATTGCTGCCTTGTTTCTTCTGTGAGGCCTGGGGGACATTCTAAATCAAACCATTATAGTATCCAGGTTAGAAAAGCTGCAACAGGATTAACATGGAGAATTGGAAGAAAGGAGACGACAGAGATAAAAGCAGAAATGAATGAACTAGAAAGGAGAAATGGAATGGAGAGCAGCAGAAAGCCAACAGAGGCCTGTGAGGCCTCCCACCAGGGCCCGACCTCCAGAGGGACCCATCAAGAGAGAGCAAAGCCACGTCTCCAGAGCACGCAGGGCTTTGCACCGGGGGTCTCCTGGCTGGCTGGCCACCCCTCTTTTGGCTCATTCTGCTTTGTGTGTTTTTTTAAAAAATCATTTATTTTTACTGTAATATCACTGCAATTGTAAGTATAGTGCTTTCTTGAGTTCTATGAGTTGTTCCAGGAAATTATCTAACCTGAGGGTGTTGTGGGAATCCTGAATTAGTAGCCTGTCGTTGAGAGGTACAGGTGGCCTGGAAGCCATCCCCCACCCCCACACACCACACACACACACACACCGCACACTTTGGCCTAAGCCACCACAAGCAGTTTCCACAATCATGTTCCAGCATGCACAGGGGTCTGCAGCGTGGCCTTCCTGAGCTCACAGAAGCACCCTCGCGTTCCTCCTCTCACCCTCTCCTCCACTTCTCAGTTATTACAGTCAGCATAACGAGTTTGCTTTTTATGGTGCTTTTTTTTGCTCCCTACCCCATTTTCTCTCCCATTACTGAGAACATTTTTATTATAAAGTCATTAAAATGTTGTCATCCTGATGTGTACTGATAAGACTGAAATATGCCACATGAATTGGGTGATTTCCGATGTGAAGATGCCCAATTAAATGATGTATTTAGTAGAGGGAAACCGAGTTCACACAGAGATGCCAGGAACACATCTGAATCCTCTTCACTGACTGGGACATCATGCAAACCCAAGCTCTCCGAGAGTTTCATCGTCCGCTGGGATTTCAGTTGCATCGGAATGTAAGCAGAAGACAATAACTGATAAATTTATTACAAATAAATGGCAATTCTGGTTCTCATTTCTAGCACACAATCAGTAGTACTCATCAAAAAGAGTTTCACTCAGCTGGGTGTAATCCCAGTACTTGGGAGGCTGAAGCAGGAAGATCGCAGGTTCAAGACCAGCCTCAGCAACTTAGCAAGGCTCTCAGCAACCTAGCGAGATCCTGTTTCAAAACAAAAAAAATAAAATAAAATAAAATATGGTTGGAAGTGTAGCTCGGAGATAGAATGCTCCTGAGTTCAATCTCCAACACAACACACACACACACACACACACACAAAGTCTCACACGTGACAATGAAACCAGTCACCTCATGTCCATGAAGACTCCCTGCGTGACTCACTTTGGGTGTTGTTTGGGTAAGGTTTTGTTTCTGGTCATTCATTTTGAAAGCATTGATCTAGAGTTCAAGTTCATGGGCATCATAGATGGTGCTGACTGATGCCCTGCACCTCTACCACTCTGTCCTTGCTGTTTACAGAGGGAAGGAGCCCGGAGGGGACAAGGACGAGGACAGGTCCAAGGCCCGCACTTCCTCGTGCCATGTGTGGCCCACCCGCAAGATACCGCAGCCTGGTCATTTTCCATACTGTGGAGAGCTGTATAGAATCACTGAATGGTATTCACTGAGACACTGGGAATTATACAAAAGCAAATAAAATATTGTTTCTGAATGCAGGAATGTTAAATAACTTCCCACATTAGACCGATTGCTTTCAAATGCAGCCTGTGTCTTGCCGCTGCTCCTTGTCAGTTTCCTTCCAAAGCTTGCTCAAGCCCCTCCCGGCATTTCTTGCCAGCATTGTTTTATTTTCCTGAGTCCAAATTTTTGTGCTGCCTGCTCCTTATTCTTGCATTCAGTCTCCCATTGTTCCAACTTACAATGATTTACTTGTGTGTGCCCTCTCTGCCTTTGGGTTTGCCCCTCGGGGCTAAGGACCCTGAGACATGCCAGGCCCAGACTGGGTAGCAGAGGCACAGAATGAATGGCCCAGCTCCGGCCAGCCGCTCTGTATGCTGATAGCAGAGCAGCAGGGTCCTGGGTGAATCTGCAAGATCAGGTCATGAAAACATGTGCTTATTGAAAGAAATCAGATTTCAGACAAATAAATATGCCACATTCAAAAGCTGGCACTGTCCTTTTTTTATTTTATTTGTGCGTGTGTGTGTGTGTGTGTGTGTGTGTGTGTGTGTGTGTTTTAATTTTTTGGTAGTTATTTGTTGATTTGTTGTTGTTGTTGTTGTTGCTGTTTTGGCACTGGGCATTGGACCCAGGGGTATTGTACCTCTGAGCTACACCCCCAGTCCTTTTTATTTTTTATTTTGAAATGGGGCCTCACTCAGTTGCTGAGAGTCTTGCTGAGGCTGGCCTCAAACCTGCGATCCTCCTGTCTCAGCTTTCCAAGTACTGGGATTATAGGTGTGTGCTACTGCACCCGGCTTGGCCCTGTCTTTTTTTTTTTTTTTTTTTTGCGGTACTGGGATTGAACCCAGAGGCATTCTACCTCTGAGCTACACCCCAGTCCTATTTTTTTATTCTTTATTTTGAAACCGGGTCTCACTAAGTTGCAGAGAGCCTCACTAAGTAGCTGAGGCTGGCCGCGAACCCGGATCCTCTGGTCTCAGCCTCCCAAGTACTGAGATTACAAGCAGGCACCACCATGCCTGGCTGCCCTGTCCTTTTAATAACCGTAAATTTAGTCCCTCTAGTATTGACTGTTGATTGGATAAAGAAATCTGGTTGTTGACTATTGCAGTTTAAAAGTTAGGCTGTCATTTATCATTTTGGCTAACGATGCACCTCATGAAACCCCTGCCTCCATGGCAGCCTGCGTGTTTCTCAGGTGCCTTTCATGGTGTGACATGACTTCACAGCGACCACTTAGCAAGTACACACCTGAATTTCCTCATTCACACATGCCAGGGAGAAGAGTCCTAAGATACCTCGTGATACTCCACCACGCAGCAAGTGCCTCGCGTTATGCAGCTTCGACACTTGGGGAAGGGCAGTGTCCTGGCAAAGCTTTCAAGGAAGGAAGAGCCCTTTGCACCATTCCTTCTGGAATACTGGGATTTTAGAACTGGAAGACCCTCCTGTAGCGTGCAAGGAAACTGAGGTCACGTGAGAATCGAAGACTTGCCCAGGACCACATGACTAGAAGGTTCTCCCAGGACTCATGTGGTAAGTGGTGGACAGTCATCATTCTGTCCCTCTGGTGAAAAAAATCACCCCTGCTGTGGGCGACTTGCTCTCTCTGCCGCTCCCCACCCTGACTTGTGGCCAGCTGCTAGGATGCTGGCCCCAGCCTCAGGGACTGGTCACTGAGCTGATGGCGTCTCGTCACCACCTCCTGTCTTCAGAGCCTGCCTGAGGGCCTGGCGCTTGACTCCAGCAGGGGCCCTGGGAGCCTCCTCTCAGACTGCCAGGTTAGGCAAACATGCCCTAAGGCATTGGTGGCCACACGTAGGCCCTTCCCCAGAGGAGCCCGCCTGGCTCGGAGGAAGAGGATGACAGCCAGGAAAGAGAGAATGGTCCCCAAACATCTTCCAGCTTCAGAGTCAGGTCAATATATTGTGCAACCCGAAGAACGGAGTTTTCACCAGCAGAAAGAAGAAGGAAGGTGGGTCATTGGCTTCTGGGCGGTAGATAAATATTTGCCAGCCGTTAAAATCTAACCAATCCTGCCCAGAAGGCATTTTCCAGCTGTTGTCCCTGTGTCACTTACCAACTGCCGTTTGTAACACGTTCCACGTTGCAGGAAGTGCTGGGAATGGTGACTGCGGTTAAGCTGTTTCTACCCATGAGGAGGTTTTCATGGCAGAAGGGAAGAGGCCACATGATGTGAAGCGGCAGATAGTGAGCGATGACACAGCCGCAGGAGGGAGCACTGGGGTCACACCTAGGTGGATAGTGGGTCCAAGGAGCCCGGCTGCACTGGTGGGGCACGCCGAGTCAGAGAGCATTCGACTAAGCTGTTGTTAACTTTTGAGTTCTCAATAGTGACCTCTGTGCCTGTGTAGTTCAAAGATTTTGCAATCATCTTCTTAAACAAAGATTATTATTTTTTAAAATATATTGAATGCGGCCGGGCGTGGTGGTGCACGCTTGTAATCCCAGTACTTTGGGAGGCAGAGACCGGAGGATCCGGGTTCGCGGCCAGCCTCAGCTCTCTCTCTCTCTCTCTCTCTC